>VXBX01008838.1:8021-24095 GCA_013400415.1 Scytalopus superciliaris | reverse complement strand
TATATATATATATATATATAAATAAATAAAACTAGGAATACTGAGCCAAAAATCTCAAATGCTTGGAAGGATTAAATCTTCAAAAACTAAATAAACCAGAACAGCTTCCACTAAAAATTAATTGATCCTTTTGAAAAATACACTGCCAGTAATATCACTTGAGTGGATAAGCACAAGTATCAAAGCTTGCATCTTCAGCATCTAAATATTCAAAACAATTTTCAAAAGATGTATTCAATAAACCAATCACACACTACTACATTCTACTCTGTATTTCTGGTAACATTATCATAAGTTAATTGATTTTTAGTGTTCCAAAGACACTGTACCTATAGTGAAGATGTTTATGTAGGTTTAGAATAATAAGACTTTAGTACTCTGTAATATCTCCTCCTAAAAACCCATCACAAGTATTCCAGGACAAGCAGATGTGAAAGATACAGACTTGCATGTCGCTCACCCAAAGCAGCTGCCCCAGTAACCATAAATACAGCTAGAACAGATCTTTGCAGCACTTCAGCTATTTCTGGTAGTGACTTTTATAAAATAAAAAACATTAAGATGGATATTTTAAGGAAGGATGCATATTGTAAGGAAGCCTTATCTCAAAAAATATAAAAAATATTTGAATGTCAAATATTTGAATAGCAAAGTGTGTTCAAGAATGAAATTTAAGTGATTCATCCATAGAAGTGTATCTGGTAAGCCAATTATGCTAAAAGATCAATACATACTGAGTTCCGTAACTTCTGCCCTTTGTAAATGGAGGCTTTGACAAACCAAGTTTCAGAAAGCCAAAATATACAGTTGCCACACAATTCAAGGGTAGTGTTAATATCATCCCAAGTTTGTCACGAAAAACTCACCTTCAGTAACACACTCCTAGACTTTAGAATACATACTTGGCACTGTGGTAGACCTAGAAATTTCCTGTTTAGCCTTCTTTGGGGATGACTCTTGCCAACCAGAAGTGGCATTTTATCAACAGCACCATACACCCCACAAAGAGGTGTGATGAAGTTGGGAGCACCTGTTTTAAGCATTAACTCTCAACTTCTGAGACACGTTTGAAGTCACAGCGACTTCTGAGTACACCACAGCATCCCAGTCCTATGCTTCTTTTGCAGCTCTACTCAGGGGCCACAGAAGGATCTGGGACTGTGCTAAGTACAGAAGCTCAAGTAATAAAACCAAGAAGAACAGCCTCTTCTGTGTCTGCTATACCACCTCAAAGCCAAAAAAGTGAAGGTAATTTTTTCAGGATAGAGGCAGAGCTAAAAAATATTTTTTAAAAAAAACCCATCATCTACATTTTCAGGATGTTTTTCTAAATTAACAGAAACCAGTTGCACCACAGCTTTTATTACTAAATCAACTTAGAAAAATATTCACAGACGCAATTTTAGAATTAAAGTTTTTTTCAAATTTTACATTGAAACTCAAATATTGTTTTATCTTTAAAATGTTTGTTACAGAAAAAAAATTGTGAAACACTGCATTGAATAAGGTCTGGTGACGCATAAGTCACAGAAAAAAAAACATTTAAAAACATTTTCTCCATAAACAGCCTTCATATCACAGGAAATAATATCATTGGAATGTTAACTGTGTTCCAGTATTTCAAGTTTGTTACAATTGCAGTTAAGAAAAGGAAATTAACATGTAAAAGACAGTAATACAGTAAAAAGAGGACAAAGTTTAAAAAATGCTTCTGGAAATCTCAGTGAGAACACCTGCTACTTCTTGACCCCTTTCTTTCCCCTCTTGCTCTCCTCAAAAAGGGGCATTTAAAGTTATACAGTAGGTTAGAGTTTAATCAGCCATCTACAGGAATTAATACTGCACCAACAGAGAAATGGACAGAGCCATATGGGTGCCATATCTTTTATCGTCCAATTTATAGTCACAGAAAAAATATAACCTTTCTCCCCTTGATTAAAAATAAACCGCAACTCTTTGAAGTGACAAAAAGAATACATTATAGTGTAAAGACACACTAATACAGATGAACGATTCCAGAACTAAACCAAATCTAACTGAAAGTCCCAAAGCTGTAATTGCAGTTAATTATTCTTAATAAGGCAGATTTTACTTCAGTTATATTAATTTGTAGCATTATAAATACGCTTCACTCTGTACAGTTCTTTAAAATCAATACCTAGTGAGAATAGAATATTGCACCAAAAGCTGAAATTAACAGGTTCAACTTATAAAGCACTGAAACTGTTCCAAAGTTGTGCCACATTGTAGCTCAGGACTCATCAGGGTTCACACATCTTGAAAACATTAAGAGTCCAATGTGGCCACTTGATTGCAGGCTTTGAAGAGAAGACTGTATGAGGTAGGAAAAACTTCAGTTCTGCGCCACCCTATGGACTGCTGAGCTGTGCAAATGGCTCTGTCACAGGAAAGGGCTCCAAAGCTTTCTCCGAGTTTTTCCAGTTGTGAAAGTTTTCTTTGTACCATTCAACTAGTATGGAGAGAATGCTGGTGAGTTAAGCTGACCAGAGGTAACAGGGAAATTCAAATATTACACAGACATCATAAAGACTAACAGCATGCTAAAAGTTCATTATACAAAATTTTAACCTACAGTATTATAAAATTCTAGTTTAAATTTCATTAATTCTTTATGCAAGATTTATTTTAGCACAAAAAAGTTATCACTTTTTTTAAATCATAAAAATTCACTACTTAAAAAGCAGACAATTCAATGTAAAATCTAAGTGTTAAATTCTATCTCTAGCTTCTCATTAACTAACCTATATACCCAATTCCTCCACTTTCTCTCCTCCCATCACTTCTAAACCAGTGTAAAAGCCATCAGTCCTACTTGTTTTCTTTATTCCTTCTTTCCAAGGCACTTTAGGTCTCCATCCCAAGTTGTGCATCTTTTCTGAATTCATTGGATATCTCAGGTCATTCGTAGGCCTGATGAAGTATAAAATGCATACAGAAAACAATTTGATTAGACTTCTTCATTAACCAGAGATGCAGTACCTCACATTGTCTTCCAAGGAATATTAGATATGCTTCAATTTCAAAAATTCCCATCAACATGAACAGTTTGCATTGCCTACAAAAAACACATGGCAGCTGAGTGCAGCTACAACAATACAATTCAGTTTGTACAGTCAGCTACTTGGAATTGACTAGAATAAATATGAATTATTATTTTATTGGCACAAAAATGAATTCAAAACTCAAATCACTGCCAACGCAATTGTGCAAGTCAGTACATTTGCAATGCAAAGCCAGTGTTTTCTAATATTAGCATTTACATTTTTCACCCTGAAAACCCACAAATTTACACGTACTTCAGATTTAAAATGCACAGGCTTCCACAGATTGTCATTACAGTGCCTCAGTAGCTACACAAACTTAGTCATACTGAATATGTAGAATCCCAAATGGCAAGATTCAATACAGAAAGCAGTATCTTATATTTAAGCATGGCACAAGTTTTCACTTCCGCAGTCTGGCAGAGAAGTAGCCTAGTCGAGCATTCCTGCATTACTGGCACTGGCATATTGAATAGTCAAGGTACACGTGCAAACACAAACCAAGTACTTAGCACTGTTATAGCATGCTAATCTTGAGCAGAAGCAGAACTAATTTTTCCATAGCAAGTAACCCCCATAACCTTTAAGTCGCTCATTACAGAATTAAATAATCATTACTTAGGTATCTTAAAAATCTTCTACAAGACCTCAACATGAGTATTCCCATGTGGTTAGTTTTCCCAAGCCCACTTATGTTTAAACATTAACAGACAGGGCCAAATACACATGAAGAAACATCCCAAGCTGAATTACACTAAGATCTACTGAACACTCCCATCATGTGAGCCAAAGGCAATTTGTTCAAAGTCCTGTGATAGACTCAGATAGTATTCTGAAGAACACTTCCTTTTCAAAACAAAAGTTAGTACATTTAAAGACACTTCAGTTGCTGTGATAAGAATCCACATGTGAACAGAAAGTGAGAATTCTAAAGGCCATAATACTTAACTGCTATCGGTAGACCCGTCATTTCTAATCACTCTGGAGAGAGTGATATCTAAAGTAAGCAGAGACTCATTGTTACTGCAGAAAAGAAATGGAGATAAAAGAACAGAGCGAAGCCAAGCCTGAAATTAAGGACGGAAACGCACAGCAAAAGCATATCTATAAAAGCTACCCATTTTTACCACCACCCTAACTTTGCCACCTTAGAGATTTACATCTACTTTTGAGATAGCAGCTTCAGCTTAAGATAGAAATCTAAAACTCACCACACTCCATAGGTGCATATTTCTGCCTGCAGGGAATGGGTCTTAATACAAAGCACATCTAAGTCTGAATTAGTCACATTAACGTGAAAATACCAAAGCTAAGCAAGAGATGACTGGGACTCATCTCACTTAGTGATGTTGAATACAAAGTACTGAATAAACTACATAAACTAACATGATGAAAAGATTTAGCCGCTGTGCAAAACCTGTCCTTATCCCAGAAGGGGCTTCAGTAGTGAGAAGTACGAACAAAGTTTGAAGACAAACAGATTAGTATTACACATTCCTCTTCAAGACATACACTCTGACCTAAAGATCCAAATAATAAATGGAAATCCTGTTTTCCTACACAGTGTTCTGTATAGATCACAAATGTCAAATCCACTAGAATAAAAAAAGGAAAAAAACAAGTCTCAGAAAGCTTCAGGTCAAAGTTATCCTGCATGTGCAGAATATCCTGCATGTCCTCCACATTCCTTACCTGTCTTTAACATAATCCATCCAGTGTTCCATTTCAGATTCTGAACTGGTCTTCTTTATCTGTCAAGAACAGAAACAATTATCACCCTCACAAGATAAATCTCGTTAAAACCCCCTTATTTTTTAAATGTACGTCTGTTAAAAACAAACAAAACAAAAAAACCAAAAACCAAACAAAAAAAAAACACTTAAAAAAAACAAATGGTCTTTTGTAAACTGAGTTTTCAAACTACTGAAATTAGCAAAATTATCTAGAACAATTCTAATACTTCTCCTTCATCTGAGCACTGCCAAGACATCTATATAATTGTTAGATTTTAATAGTGCCACATTCTCAAACCAAAATTAAAGCAGCCAGCATGAAAAAAATTAAACCTAATAAATAGTATTTAATCATTATGCCAGTTATATCCCGGTTAGGATAACTGATGCAGCAGTCCAACACCAGACAGCCTATACTGCAAACTCACACAGTACAGATGTCACAGAAATGGCAGCACACCATTCTGCTGCAAACCTAAGCTCTTTCAGAGTTACAAAAGGTTTGTAAAACGATTGTTCATATGTGCAATGAAAACTGGTAAAGAAAAGCATCAGAACTGTTTACTCACTAAATGGATTAGTTCCTTAGCAAGCTGGGTAATGGACATCTCAAAGTTAGTTCCAATGTTATAAATTTCACCTGGCTTTCCCTCCTTCAGGACAGTAAGGAATGCTTCTACCACATCAGCTGCATAAAGGAAATTCCTTCTTTGAAGTCCAGAACCATGAATACAGCTTAGGACAAGAAAAAGACAAAAAATTTTGTTNGTTTATGTAGGTTTAGAATAATAAGACTTTAGTACTCTGTAATATCTCCTCCTAAAAACCCATCACAAGTATTCCAGGACAAGCAGATGTGAAAGATACAGACTTGCATGTCGCTCACCCAAAGCAGCTGCCCCAGTAACCATAAATACAGCTAGAACAGATCTTTGCAGCACTTCAGCTATTTCTGGTAGTGACTTTTATAAAATAAAAAACATTAAGATGGATATTTTAAGGAAGGATGCATATTGTAAGGAAGCCTTATCTCAAAAAATATAAAAAATATTTGAATGTCAAATATTTGAATAGCAAAGTGTGTTCAAGAATGAAATTTAAGTGATTCATCCATAGAAGTGTATCTGGTAAGCCAATTATGCTAAAAGATCAATACATACTGAGTTCCGTAACTTCTGCCCTTTGTAAATGGAGGCTTTGACAAACCAAGTTTCAGAAAGCCAAAATATACAGTTGCCACACAATTCAAGGGTAGTGTTAATATCATCCCAAGTTTGTCACGAAAAACTCACCTTCAGTAACACACTCCTAGACTTTAGAATACATACTTGGCACTGTGGTAGACCTAGAAATTTCCTGTTTAGCCTTCTTTGGGGATGACTCTTGCCAACCAGAAGTGGCATTTTATCAACAGCACCATACACCCCACAAAGAGGTGTGATGAAGTTGGGAGCACCTGTTTTAAGCATTAACTCTCAACTTCTGAGACACGTTTGAAGTCACAGCGACTTCTGAGTACACCACAGCATCCCAGTCCTATGCTTCTTTTGCAGCTCTACTCAGGGGCCACAGAAGGATCTGGGACTGTGCTAAGTACAGAAGCTTAAGTAATAAAACCAAGAAGAACAGCCTCTTCTGTGTCTGCTATACCACCTCAAAGCCAAAAAAGTGAAGGTAATTTTTTCAGGATAGAGGCAGAGCTAAAAAATATTTTTTAAAAAAAACCCATCATCTACATTTTCAGGATGTTTTTCTAAATTAACAGAAACCAGTTGCACCACAGCTTTTATTACTAAATCAACTTAGAAAAATATTCACAGACGTAATTTTAGAATTAAAGTTTTTTTCAAATTTTACATTGAAACTCAAATATTGTTTTATCTTTAAAATGTTTGTTACAGAAAAAAAATTGTGAAACACTGCATTGAATAAGGTCTGGTGACGCATAAGTCACAGAAAAAAAAACATTTAAAAACATTTTCTCCATAAACAGCCTTCATATCACAGGAAATAATATCATTGGAATGTTAACTGTGTTCCAGTATTTCAAGTTTGTTACAATTGCAGTTAAGAAAAGGAAATTAACATGTAAAAGACAGTAATACAGTAAAAAGAGGACAAAGTTTAAAAAATGCTTCTGGAAATCTCAGTGAGAACACCTGCTACTTCTTGACCCCTTTCTTTCCCCTCTTGCTCTCCTCAAAAAGGGGCATTTAAAGTTATACAGTAGGTTAGAGTTTAATCAGCCATCTACAGGAATTAATACTGCACCAACAGAGAAATGGACAGAGCCATATGGGTGCCATATCTTTTATCGTCCAATTTATAGTCACAGAAAAAATATAACCTTTCTCCCCTTGATTAAAAATAAACCGCAACTCTTTGAAGTGACAAAAAGAATACATTATAGTGTAAAGACACACTAATACAGATGAACGATTCCAGAACTAAACCAAATCTAACTGAAAGTCCCAAAGCTGTAATTGCAGTTAATTATTCTTAATAAGGCAGATTTTACTTCAGTTATATTAATTTGTAGCATTATAAATACGCTTCACTCTGTACAGTTCTTTAAAATCAATACCTAGTGAGAATAGAATATTGCACCAAAAGCTGAAATTAACAGGTTCAACTTATAAAGCACTGAAACTGTTCCAAAGTTGTGCCACATTGTAGCTCAGGACTCATCAGGGTTCACACATCTTGAAAACATTAAGAGTCCAATGTGGCCACTTGATTGCAGGCTTTGAAGAGAAGACTGTATGAGGTAGGAAAAACTTCAGTTCTGCGCCACCCTATGGACTGCTGAGCTGTGCAAATGGCTCTGTCACAGGAAAGGGCTCCAAAGCTTTCTCCGAGTTTTTCCAGTTGTGAAAGTTTTCTTTGTACCATTCAACTAGTATGGAGAGAATGCTGGTGAGTTAAGCTGACCAGAGGTAACAGGGAAATTCAAATATTACACAGACATCATAAAGACTAACAGCATGCTAAAAGTTCATTATACAAAATTTTAACCTACAGTATTATAAAATTCTAGTTTAAATTTCATTAATTCTTTATGCAAGATTTATTTTAGCACAAAAAAGTTATCACTTTTTTTAAATCATAAAAATTCACTACTTAAAAAGCAGACAATTCAATGTAAAATCTAAGTGTTAAATTCTATCTCTAGCTTCTCATTAACTAACCTATATACCCAATTCCTCCACTTTCTCTCCTCCCATCACTTCTAAACCAGTGTAAAAGCCATCAGTCCTACTTGTTTTCTTTATTCCTTCTTTCCAAGGCACTTTAGGTCTCCATCCCAAGTTGTGCATCTTTTCTGAATTCATTGGATATCTCAGGTCATTCGTAGGCCTGATGAAGTATAAAATGCATACAGAAAACAATTTGATTAGACTTCTTCATTAACCAGAGATGCAGTACCTCACATTGTCTTCCAAGGAATATTAGATATGCTTCAATTTCAAAAATTCCCATCAACATGAACAGTTTGCATTGCCTACAAAAAACACATGGCAGCTGAGTGCAGCTACAACAATACAATTCAGTTTGTACAGTCAGCTACTTGGAATTGACTAGAATAAATATGAATTATTATTTTATTGGCACAAAAATGAATTCAAAACTCAAATCACTGCCAACGCAATTGTGCAAGTCAGTACATTTGCAATGCAAAGCCAGTGTTTTCTAATATTAGCATTTACATTTTTCACCCTGAAAACCCACAAATTTACACGTACTTCAGATTTAAAATGCACAGGCTTCCACAGATTGTCATTACAGTGCCTCAGTAGCTACACAAACTTAGTCATACTGAATATGTAGAATCCCAAATGGCAAGATTCAATACAGAAAGCAGTATCTTATATTTAAGCATGGCACAAGTTTTCACTTCCGCAGTCTGGCAGAGAAGTAGCCTAGTCGAGCATTCCTGCATTACTGGCACTGGCATATTGAATAGTCAAGGTACACGTGCAAACACAAACCAAGTACTTAGCACTGTTATAGCATGCTAATCTTGAGCAGAAGCAGAACTAATTTTTCCATAGCAAGTAACCCCCATAACCTTTAAGTCGCTCATTACAGAATTAAATAATCATTACTTAGGTATCTTAAAAATCTTCTACAAGACCTCAACATGAGTATTCCCATGTGGTTAGTTTTCCCAAGCCCACTTATGTTTAAACATTAACAGACAGGGCCAAATACACATGAAGAAACATCCCAAGCTGAATTACACTAAGATCTACTGAACACTCCCATCATGTGAGCCAAAGGCAATTTGTTCAAAGTCCTGTGATAGACTCAGATAGTATTCTGAAGAACACTTCCTTTTCAAAACAAAAGTTAGTACATTTAAAGACACTTCAGTTGCTGTGATAAGAATCCACATGTGAACAGAAAGTGAGAATTCTAAAGGCCATAATACTTAACTGCTATCGGTAGACCCGTCATTTCTAATCACTCTGGAGAGAGTGATATCTAAAGTAAGCAGAGACTCATTGTTACTGCAGAAAAGAAATGGAGATAAAAGAACAGAGCGAAGCCAAGCCTGAAATTAAGGACGGAAACGCACAGCAAAAGCATATCTATAAAAGCTACCCATTTTTACCACCACCCTAACTTTGCCACCTTAGAGATTTACATCTACTTTTGAGATAGCAGCTTCAGCTTAAGATAGAAATCTAAAACTCACCACACTCCATAGGTGCATATTTCTGCCTGCAGGGAATGGGTCTTAATACAAAGCACATCTAAGTCTGAATTAGTCACATTAACGTGAAAATACCAAAGCTAAGCAAGAGATGACTGGGACTCATCTCACTTAGTGATGTTGAATACAAAGTACTGAATAAACTACATAAACTAACATGATGAAAAGATTTAGCCGCTGTGCAAAACCTGTCCTTATCCCAGAAGGGGCTTCAGTAGTGAGAAGTACGAACAAAGTTTGAAGACAAACAGATTAGTATTACACATTCCTCTTCAAGACATACACTCTGACCTAAAGATCCAAATAATAAATGGAAATCCTGTTTTCCTACACAGTGTTCTGTATAGATCACAAATGTCAAATCCACTAGAATAAAAAAAGGAAAAAAACAAGTCTCAGAAAGCTTCAGGTCAAAGTTATCCTGCATGTGCAGAATATCCTGCATGTCCTCCACATTCCTTACCTGTCTTTAACATAATCCATCCAGTGTTCCATTTCAGATTCTGAACTGGTCTTCTTTATCTGTCAAGAACAGAAACAATTATCACCCTCACAAGATAAATCTCGTTAAAACCCCCTTATTTTTTAAATGTACGTCTGTTAAAAACAAACAAAACAAAAAAACCAAAAACCAAACAAAAAAAAAAACACTTAAACAAATGGTCTTTTGTAAACTGAGTTTTCAAACTACTGAAATTAGCAAAATTATCTAGAACAATTCTAATACTTCTCCTTCATCTGAGCACTGCCAAGACATCTATATAATTGTTAGATTTTAATAGTGCCACATTCTCAAACCAAAATTAAAGCAGCCAGCATGAAAAAAATTAAACCTAATAAATAGTATTTAATCATTATGCCAGTTATATCCCGGTTAGGATAACTGATGCAGCAGTCCAACACCAGACAGCCTATACTGCAAACTCACACAGTACAGATGTCACAGAAATGGCAGCACACCATTCTGCTGCAAACCTAAGCTCTTTCAGAGTTACAAAAGGTTTGTAAAACGATTGTTCATATGTGCAATGAAAACTGGTAAAGAAAAGCATCAGAACTGTTTACTCACTAAATGGATTAGTTCCTTAGCAAGCTGGGTAATGGACATCTCAAAGTTAGTTCCAATGTTATAAATTTCACCTGGCTTTCCCTCCTTCAGGACAGTAAGGAATGCTTCTACCACATCAGCTGCATAAAGGAAATTCCTTCTTTGAAGTCCAGAACCATGAATACAGCTTAGGACAAGAAAAAGACAAAAAATTTTGTTAATTCTTAGATGCACTCAATTTATCGGACTGTGTTCTAAAGAGTTTTGCTGCTAGGTGTTACCTGAAAGTACCTTAAATAGTTGACATGCAAAAAATCCTTTACTTTAAGGAAATCCTATTATTAAAATAAGTGATTCATAACTTAATTATGAGATTATCATTTTACAAACTGTAGCACACCTTTATAATTGTAATTATAGTTTTATAGCACAAATACCACAGACAACAAATGCAAGTTACCTACCATTTTCTGTTCTGTTGCAACAAAGATATAAATTTTGGAATAACCTAAGGAATCAAACAAAAAAAATTATTCTGCTGTTTCAGAAACCATCCATCTGCAAAGAATAACAGACTTCACCAGTCAAGCATCATTAAGTATTTCAGTAACATCCTTTAAATACTGTTAAGTTTTATTAAGTCTAATGAAAGATTGTATCAAGCCTAGAAACTGCAAGGATTTTGGTTTTAAGAGTAGATACCTCTATTTTATTGTAAACCTGATCTTTCTGGCAGTTACAAATGTAACATTTTACAAAAATAAAAACAGTTCCCATTACTTTTTGCACACAGCAATGCACTAAAGTCTAACTAGAATTAACTGCTGACAACAGTTCAGAACAAGGTTTAAACATCCAGCAAATTCAAGTAAATCTATAATCAAAAAAGTAAGAGTTGTTAAAATAGTTAAATTTGGAAGAGAACCAATAGAAAATTTCAAGGCAACTAAACACAGATGAAGTGACAGCCACTAGCTTGCTGCACAACGATTTACAATATTATGTTCAGCTACAAGTTTAGATCCATTCATAAGGTCCTGGAAACTTCAGAACTGTTGGCCCCACTATTCAAGTTCTTAAAATGAAGCCATTAGAAAACTACTCAAATTATTTTTTAATTTCATTAACTTACTACTTTAAACATAGGAGCAGCCATACTAGGTAAAACTAAAAATTCATCTAGTCCAATGGTGTGTTTTCACCAGTAACTAAAATTGGGTATGTGAGGAAGAATATATGTAAGTCAAAAGCAAGCATATAGTGATGCATCCCCTGAATATACTCCCAATAATCACGCAACCTGTAGCCAGGCATTTCCCAAGTCACAGATCAGTGAAAAATGTATATTTAAAAACTATTGCTTATCCGCCTGCAATAATGTAGGGGGAAATAAATAAATAAATAAATTAAAAGGTCAATTCAAATTAAAAAATACCACAGTAGAACTGCAAAATACAGTTAAATTCCACATAAGTTCCAAACTCCAAAGAGTACATGTGATTATCACTTTCATTCCATCAGTATATTTCCATTCACTAGCATGGCAGATTTTGGTATAGACTTAAAAAGGCAGCTCCCTCTCACTAATAACCATTTTAAATAGTTACCCTGCAAGGTCTGTATGAACAGTGCAAAGACAAGTCACTTTGCACTACTTTCCCCCTTATATCTGAATGCTATAAGCTTCATCTTATCTCTTTTCTGTACAGGTTAGATCATCACCTTCTAAACCAGACATACTGTGCTCTCCCAGTTTACTTTTTGAAATGTTTACCTTAGTTATTAAATGCTCCCAATTATAGAACGTGAGATATGAGTTAATGTAATTTCAGGGGAACCCTACCAAAATATCCTTTGAAAAATAGAAAAATTATGAAACAAAGTCATTGTCATAAAAGTCATGTAAATAAGTCCAAGTCTCTAACTGAAGTTTTAATGACAACCAAAAAATATGTTTGCGCTAAGACACGTTAATGCGAGTTCAGAATACATAATCACGTGTTAGTTGTAAGAGTGCTTTTTCAAAAGTCACTGCATTCATTCAAGAAAAATGTAACATCACTGTGACCCTGAATGATGGTACACTGAACCTCAGAGTAAAACACGGTTTAACTTACTTTTTCTGGATACTGATGTGGTCCATAAACATTACTGCTCCGTGTGATAACAGCTGGAAACTTGAGAGCATTAAATATACATGTGATTATAAGAAAATATACACCAGTAAAAATCCGTATGCTTCTTGCTGATTGACAAACAATAAACTGACACATTGCACAGTGCTTATTCAAAAACAGGCAAGTCTTTACAAACATTAATGAATTAAGCTACCTGTATTTCTGCCAAATAGGCAAGGGCCTCTAGCCTTCTCACTCTGTTAGAAGCACCACAAGTGGCAAATGTTTGAAATCTCTGTCATGCTCTGGAACCACCACGGGACATTACATACATGTATCTGCTTGACTGCAGACTGGCTTACTCCTACTTACTCCAAGATGATGTTTCACAGTCATCAACATCCTATTCATGTCCACTTTTTATCAAAAAAAGTCAAGAACAAAAGCCTAAAGTATTCAAAATTTTAAATATTTTTCCTGAAGCAAATCTGACTAAGACAGCTTTTTCTTCTTTTTTTCGCTTTAACTATAAGCCTAGTTTTAATACAATTTTAATTTTGCATGTTCTAGTTCTGTATAATACTTTTGTATTTCCTTCAAGCTCAGCACTGGTTTTTAAATCCTAATGTTCTTTCTGACCATTCTATCAAAGCACAATTTTAGACATTACAGTTCAGATTTAAAAAACAAAAATTAAAAGCATCTGACCTGTCATGCAGTGTACCTCCACCACTTATTGGTGAACATGCTCCAATGCATCCAAACTAAAGCACTAACAATAAGGAAAGAGGCAGCACTGTGTGGATTAGTACTGATTTTTCTTTTATACACAATACAGACACTTAAGTATGGGCTTCAGAGTTTTTGAAGCTTCCATCAACTTACTTGGTACCTTTCCCAGTAAGACTGAACAAAACACTCTGCAGCTGCTTTAGAGGAGGCATAGGGATTTGTTGGACGTTTTGGTGAAGATTCATCAAATTCCTAAAATGAAAAGAAAAATTTGCATTACTCAATTTCTTTTGCCCAGATAAGCCTAAAAGTTACAAAATAAAAATCCCTAAATGTCTAATGAAAAATGTCAGTCTGATAAAGTGCACAAACAAAAGACAGTATATTTATGAAACACAGGAGGCAGCCAGATTACCAGCAGTAATATTTTGTACTTCTAGCAGAGTACCTCAAGGTAGCAGGGCCTTAGATTTTTAACTTGTAAAATAATCACTGTTGTTATAGGAAGGCTCAATCATTTTCAGGCTCATATTTCCTCAGAGTGCCATTGCACAACCACTAGCAAATTGACATAAGTTAAAGGGGTCTTTTCTTAAACTTTTCTATAGATTTTATTTCTATAAGAAATGTAGAATTGTAACCCAAAAGCCTCTAAAGCAAGGCTTCAACAATTCTGACCACTTCCAGAACAGGTAGCTTCCAGGCTATCTAGCCACTTCAATCTACTTGTCACCTGGAGGGAAAAAACCAAACCAACCCAAACAAAAAGAAAGAGGGATACTACACAAAGTGTAACTTGTAACAATCATCTCAACATGATTAAAAGACTTGCTGTTCTTGTCTGATCTTTGCCTCTGAAATTAATTCCCTTCAAAAAACCTCTACAACAAATTCTAGTGTGATTCATGAAGAAAAAAATCAGATTAAAACGCTCTTTTCAATGCCCAGAGGCAGAAAAAGTTCACTTGAAGGTATCAGCCAAACCACTGATTTACACACAAGAAAACATTATCCTTGAGTATCACTACAAAGTGGTGTTGAAGGAACTGAAAAAGACATTGTAGCAATAAGGAAGTGCACAGGACTTCTCTGAAATACAGTAATAATTTCATGGAGTAGGGCACAATGCTTCTTTCACTGTTATTTATGCCTCTAAAAAATGAACATGCATATTTTGCCTTTTTACTGAGCTAAATTACATTTCCTCAATTAAGGTCAGGCATAACTTGTCAGAAATCAAAGACTTTCATAGAACAACAGTAAGCATCTGAATATTTCTTAGAGTAATACAGGAACTGTTTCCCGTTTGAACTGTCACTATCTACCGTTGTTAGCATTTTAGCTAGAGTATAAAAGTAGTTCCCCACCTGTCAAACTGTGCACATTGTTGAAGTCTCATGAATGCTCCAAGACAAAAACCTGTATAATACTTTGATACTATCTCTGAGGAGCATTCACATCATTAGTGACCCCAGTCTCGCTGCTTTAGTTAATAAACATTCAATATAAAACACACTATGAAGAAAAACAAAAATGAGGACAATTGTGATACTCAGCTTTCTAGAACAACCAGTTCTTATTTACATGTTCCAGTACTGTCACAAACTTGAAAGTCACACATTTAGAGAGGCCAAGGAAAGTTAGACTCAGTTTGTTTTCACCACTAAAAGCCAGTAAAGCTAGGAAAACCCTCATGCACTTTAAAACTCACCTCATCAGTGCTACCTCCATATACTTCATCTGTACTAACATAGACAAACTTCTCCACATTGGCTTCATGTGCAGCAGCAACCAGCACATTAGTGCCATAAACATTCACGTAGGTGAATTCCAGGGCATGCCAAAATGAAAGATCTACATTTAAAAAAAAAATTAAAAAAAAATCAGACAATTCTGATTAAATTTAGGCAAGACAGGTCTATTGGTTCCTACTGAATAATACTGGAGACTTGTCAGATAGCAGATCATTATTAGATAAAGGGACTTTCTACACTTAATTGAAGACAGAAGTCCTTGCTCTCAACAAGAGGCTGAAATCAAGAGCAAAATCATATTGCCTATTGACTTTTTAACCTAAAATAGCATTATCTGACTTTACTTAAGCACAACTACTTCCCTTCTCACTAGGAAAGGTTAAGCTCAGTAAGAAAAAAGTGTCATTCAAAGACAGTTTCAAGATGCAGAAATACATACTTATTACTGTTAGTTAACCAGCACCTGTTTTCATTCTTACAATTGTCCCACTGGCCTAAATGACTTTGTGCACATTAAATCTGACAATTTCAATAAGTGTTTTTGCTGGGGAATACTTTGACGATTTCCTCTCATGATGGAAGGAACATGATAGGCATTCTTATTAATAACATGAAACTGAAGAGCAGCGACCTGAAATAGGCACTTATAAGTATAATTCATTCTCTTCTTTGGAATTGAGGCAGGATTCTGAAGGGACTTAAGTCTAATCCTTAAGCTGTGTTTTTTCATGTGAAGCTGGAGCCAATCAAGTAAAAACTTCACACTATGTACAAACTCTCTCTCTATTGTCTTTACGACTCCATCAGTACACTGTGAGTTACAGGTGAGACTCGATGGAATACAAAAATGTAAAATGGAAAAAAAAAAAAGAAAAAAAAGGGGGGGGGGGGGGGGGGGGGGAGGTGAGAGA
>VXBX01008836.1:46638-60812 GCA_013400415.1 Scytalopus superciliaris | reverse complement strand
AGATAGGGAAATTAAGTAGAATCATAAATTTGTAGAATTCTGTGATCCCAGCACACATGTCATGGATTGCTATAGCTAAACTTTTCGTAAGTGATTTTTCTCTTCCTTGCCCTGTCGTGGAAGTTTTCTTCCTAAGTATTCCAGGCAACACATATAGTTTGTGTACTGTCAGTGCCCTACATAAACACCATTAAAGTCAGTGGCTTCTTCCAGTTCTGTCTTCTACTGATTTTCATAAGGTCTCATTCTTCTCCTAATTGCTATTTCCTTTCAATTTGTAGCCGGCTAAGTTAAATACTCACAAGCAGAAATGTAGGATTTTTTGTTTTGTTTTGTTTTTTCTTTGTCAACTGTTACAACTGATAATATTCTGTTAAAAATAAGCTAAACTTATGGTACATATGTGTGATGGGTTGGATAACCCCCCAAAAAACTTAGATTAAGGCCTTAGTTTAGTTAGGCCTGAAAAGCAAATTTAGCAGGCCTCAGTTTTTGGGCCATGGGGCACTCCGTAGATTCAGAGGGGCAAGTATCACCTGACTTAAGCAACCAAAGAGCTATTTCATATCATCTGACGTCAAGTTGAGTATAAATCTAGTGGGGGAGGTATCCTCGCTCTCTCTTGCCCTCCCTCCCTCCGTGCGGTGTGGTGGGGAGGACTCCCTGTTGCTGCTCCCAGAGCGACAGGCCCTGCCGCTTCCCTGCCGAGATGCCCACAGCAGTTCTGGGCTCTGGGAAGTAAATACTTTTCTGTTTGATATTGCTTTGCTGGGTGCTCTTTCAGAGAAACGTGCTTAGTTTTGTTTCTGTGTGGGTTTTGGGTGGTGGAATCTGTGTGTTATTGGGGTGGACAGCTCTGGATGAAGTTATTGTTGTTTTTTTCTTATATTTGTACGTATATGTATTGTAACTTTCCTGTAAATATATGTATATAGTTTTTTCCAGTTTCAGGTTTTTTTTCCTTCCCTCCTTTCACTGGGACTACGTGGGTCTTGGGGAGGTTTGGCATTTTGCCAAGGTCAAATCCACGACAATATTTTAGATTGTTTCTTGTCTAATGAGGTAATCCAGAGAGTAGGGCGATAGAAGTACTTATACTTCAGTTCACTTTATTCCAACCTGGTCTAGAAAGAGAGTATGATGCACAGATTCATACCTTCATTGTTTGTTGTAGTGCAGTAGAAAATAATTTTCTTAAAAGATCATTGTTGCTGTACATTCTCTATTATTTCTGTTATTATCAATTGCTTTCAATAATATTGGCAATCTGTGCTGCACAAAATGAGGCCACTCCTGCCAAGAAAGACCTTCTGGTATACAGGAGATGCTTAGTTCAACTGCAAGTATTGACATTTTGTATAAGCACAACTGATAGGATAAATAACTTTAATGCCCAGGGAGTCAAAGAAAGGTCAAATAAAGCTCTGGCCATTAAATGATGACTATTACTTCATTTGTCACAGACGAATAAAGTTGTAAATTGATAGAGATAGTTGCTATATCACTGAGGATTTCCAAGTCATTGTGGTATTTGAAAACAAACAAACAAACAAACAAAAACCCCCCACAAACAACAGAAGATAATAACTGGGGGGTGGGGGGGGAGAGGTGTTGTTCAGTCTAAAACTGTGAAACATATTTGGAAGGGAAAAAGATGATAGAGTAGGTAGTTTGTTGGACACAACAGCACACAGATATTCACTGAGGTGTGCAATCCCAGTTTGCAACCTCAAGAGTAATAATGGTGATAAGATATATGTTATCACTTGAGATCAGGGGAAAAAAAAACCACATTGCTCATGTAGTGATATCAAGACTCTGAAAGTTTAAGAGTAATCAGAGATAAACAAATTACAGACAGGATCTTTTTGGAATAAAATTTTAATCCCACCTTCATTCTGTCCTTTTACCTACATAGTATCTTTTAGGCTTGTTAATAACATGAAAAAGTCCCATGCCTTGGAAACAAACAATTCTTTCCTTAAGATGAAAGAAAATTACCTTGAACATAGCATTAAAAACTCATGGCCTTTACAAATTCTTTGCTACTCCAACAAAAATTGCTTTCTCTAAGGTGCAAGGAGCTTGGACCAGAGACTGCTGTTTGATTGCCCAGACTAAGTGGTCAATTCTTTTGGCTCTTTAGTTTCTCCCATCCAGCATTTGTCTCTTCAAAGCACTTTTTTCATTTCAGACTCTAATCTACCCATTCTTCATTCATGCTCAAGCATCACTCAAATATCCTATTACCTGTGATGGTACTATGTATCTCTGCCTCTGAAAGCCAGTTGAATGGAGATTTAGGTTATTGCCATACTTTTGGCACTGTGGTCCACAATACTAACCCAATATTTCCTAACAATTCTATAGCCTAAACTTTTCTACTCCAAATGCCCATGAAATAAAATTGAAAAAAAATATGACAAATAAGTTTATTTGCCTGAACCTATTACTCCTAGCAGCTCACATATAAAAGATTTAACAATGGTTCCTTTTAATAATGAATCATTTCAGGAAAGAAAAAAGAAAACTAGGTTGGATTATATTAACCCTGTAGCAAATACAGTAAAATAGCTACATGTTTTTAAAGTGATCCTTCCATATCAAAGTAGTACTTTTTTTCAGCATAGTTTCTCTTGCAACCAAAGTAATAAGAAAGTAAAATGAAATCACATTTACCACATTAAATCTATTGATCGAGACATCTTCTTATGGATCTACATACAGAACTAGCCACTGAAGAACAAATCTCCATCTCTTGTATGTGAAGACTGACATAACCATCTGAAGTACTATGCCTTTCACCTCCAAACTTTCAGTGGCTCTCTCCAAGGTCATGGACCTGTTGTACAGCATGGCAAGAGCAAGCTGTCACTCAACACAGTTGGCAAAAAATATAAAATAATCTCTTTGTATTTATTTTTACAATGATTCTCAGTTCAAATAATTACAAATGAGTCCAAGGATAACAAAAGTTAATTATTTTGTTCCTTAAGAAAATATCTGTCATAGGAGTAAGGGACATTGTTGTATTTTGAATGAGGACTGCATAATTGTAATGTGACCAAGACCATGTGTGCCACTTGAAAAATGAAAGGTAATTATGGGTCAGGAAGAAGAGCAATTAATCTCTTAGGTCTTTCCTCTACCATCAAACCTTTGAAGAATCCTAGGACACATTTTCTTTAGTATATTTTGCTAATAACAATAATAGTGGAAATAAAAGAAGTTTCTTGCTTGATTTAAGCATAAAAATTAACATATGTTGACATTTGCATGAAAAATTCAGCAACCTTATGAAATAGAAGAAAGGTCACAGAAGGCCCTTTCAATTCAATACAATTCTCAGCAAATAGGAGTTTTCTTTTACTCATATATTTTCAGGAAGATAGAAACCTCAAAACAGGAAGTAGCTTTAAAATATTATTTTGGAAATCATGTGTATGTAATGGTATGCAAATGAGTGGGCTTGTTGATTTATCTACATTTCCTCAGTCTGCTTGCCTTCCAATCTAAAATCTCAGTCTCATGAGATCATTTGAGAACAGTAACAAATTACCTAGAAAGGCAGAGACTTTTCTGAATATTTTGTATTTAATTCCCACAAAATTATTCCTGCATAACCTGCATACAATAGAAAATACCTATTTTTTCCTTCTTCTGGAATTGTATTTGGATATCATCTCAGGTTTGGCAGTCACTGGAGATGTCATATATCCTAGTTTGTAAAAGGCAACCAATTCAGGTCTGGTTGTCCTGCTCTCAGGGAAATTACATGTTAAGAATATAATTTAATTTTTTCTCTACAACCTTAGAAAAAGCAAAAATTTCGATCTGCTAAAAAAGTCCGAACTTCATAACTTTTTTTCTGTTTTAGTGAAGACAACAACATTGTTGACGTACCACATTTGAAATTAAAAAGAAAATATAAATAATGAATTAGAAAATCTTTTTTCCTATAAGAATATGATTTTATTCCCAGCAGTTAAAATATAATTGTCAAATAAAGCTGGGATTGTTGTTGCATTTGAGAATTATATTTACTATATTTTTATTATCTCTGTAATTTTCAAAATGTTAATGTATGCATACATTTGCAGATAAAGTTTATTAAGTTAATTATCTTTCTAGTTATTTTCCAATGAAATTTCAATATTATTTTTTGTTGGATTTTACTGGGATAGTTAACTATTCTATTGGCAGATGTGAACCTGTTCCTTAGCACAGAGGAGGATATATTTATTCACAGAAACATGCTTTTATATTCTAAACTAGCTAATAAAAGTCTTGTTGCATTCTGACAGTATACACTACTACATTTCATCTTAGAGATGTGGCATTATCTCAGTAATATCATGCATATACCAAAGAAAAGAAATGGTTTTATACAGCAGGGAAAAAAAAAAAAAAAAAGAAAAAACCACCAGGATAATGTGAAAGAATTTGAGACCCCATATTGTTCAACAACTGTGTGATAAATTGCCTAGAAGACAGAGATTATCGCTAACTACAAATACCAATTTAAGAGCGGGCAGTACAGAATAATGTTAATTTTGCTATCTTTAAAATTAATTTTTTTTAAATCTTTTAAGCACCCACAGAAAGAAAGCTTGCATTTTTTCTAATGCCTGCTTTTGAAATGTCTTTATATAACAATAGTTAGTAAAGTAATTCTAACTTTGTAGGGGGGTTTATTACATTTGTGTGATGGAACTCTGAGAATGTTTAGACTTCATGCAAAGACAGTTACTTTCAGTATAATTTTTAAATAAATTAGTGCTGGAGGAGAGAAGAGAGACTAGCTCTCTGAGAACTGCTTGCTGTGTTTATATGGACCCTTGATATGTTTAAGACTGTTTGTAGTTGAAGTCTGTACCAAGTTTGAGGATTTTATCATTCTATATGTTTTCCCTTTGTTTCACTGTGTGTTCCTGCTGGAATGTTCCATCACTCATGGCTTGTAACCAACCCCTGATTGGTCCCTGCGTGCAGCAGGATAGCATTTCCATATATGGTAGATACCTGCCCTTGTATTCCCAGTTTTGGAGGCTTTTGCCTTGTATTGCAAACCCCTCCCAGGTTTTTCCCTAAACTCCCCTGTTCCAGAACCTTCCCTACTGATCCTATATAAGCCAGGCATCATTTCAATAAAGACCCCCTTTTGCTCTCCCCGGACCCCTGTGGTGTCTGTGTCTCCACCCCCCTGTGTTCACTCTCAAGACTGCAAATTAGTAGTATTGTAAAGGTAAAAGATTCTATGATTCATTACTCTTTAAACACATTACTGAGCTATAATTAGCACATGCATTGGGCATAGATATAGATTACTTAAATTTTATGTCATAGCATAATTGTTACACAAAAATAGCTCTAATTTGGCGATTGAGGACTCAGAAACACAGAATCACAGAGTCATTTAGGTTGGAAAAAACCTCTAAGATCATCAAGTCTAACCTTTGAACAATCACTAGACTATGGCACTAAGCGCCACATCCAGTAATTTCTTGAACACCTCCAAGATTGGTGATTCTACCTTCTTGGGAAGTCTGTTGCAATGATTAACAAATCTTTCTGTAAAGGAAGTCTTCCCGATATCCAATCTGAATGTCCCCTGGCACAGCTTGAAACTATGTCCTCTTTTGTAATGGACTGAATGTTATTAATATCTTAAACATTGTCAAAATCATAGGAAGACTTTTGTCAAACTGCAAGGAAGCAACTGCCTGTCTGTGACCACCAAGATGCCCCCCCTTCCCAATGTCTTCTGACAGGAATTTGGACTGTGACTAGGAACCTGAGATAGGACTATTGTCTAATCATCCCAGGTTTGAAGAGAGATAAACAAAGTTCAGCGAAGAATGTCTCTGTGTTAAGAATCAGCCCCAGCTGAACTCAGTGGCTGGTAGGGGAGAAGGCTTTTGGGTGTGTGGTGGCAAAATCTCTCCACACCNCAAAATCATAGGAAGACTTTTGTCAAACTGCAAGGAAGCAACTGCCTGTCTGTGACCACCAAGATGCCCCCCCTTCCCAATGTCTTCTGACAGGAATTTGGACTGTGACTAGGAACCTGAGATAGGACTATTGTCTAATCATCCCAGGTTTGAAGAGAGATAAACAAAGTTCAGCGAAGAATGTCTCTGTGTTAAGAATCAGCCCCAGCTGAACTCAGTGGCTGGTAGGGGAGAAGGCTTTTGGGTGTGTGGTGGCAAAATCTCTCCACACCAAACCAAAGGAGTAACCCCTCATACCCTCAAGAAAGACCACATACACACTGTATGTGAGAGACAGTTGAGACGGGGTCATAAACCATCAAAGACCCCCAAAGCACCCCCTGACTCATTCCTGAGGCCTTCTACCACCAGAGGACTGCACATGATCCAAGTAAGGTAACAAATCCAGTCTGTCACAAGAGACTGTAAAGCTTTCTCCCCACCCTAGGGGAGGGGCCTGGCATCTCCCCAACATATATTAGTCCATTGGATTCTACGTTTTGTGGAACCATCACCACCAAGAAGACCAGAAGAACCAGATCAACAGAGTGCCACCATGTTACACAGAGTGGTGATACATTTTCTGTTTTAATCTCTCACTGTCATTTTCTGTCTTCCTCCCCTCCTTTTCCTATTCTTTCTCTCTCTCTCTTTCTCTGTCTCACATTTAGCATTAAATAAAACCCATACTATTGACTTTGGCATCTGGTCTCGTTTGTACCTTAATTAGGGCAGAAACATTTCTAAAAAATTTAATAACTGGATCATAACACTTGTACAGTTGCTTGTTGCCTGGGAGAAGAGGATGACCCTCACCTGGATACAACCGCCTTTCAGGTAGTTTTAGAGACCGATAAGGTCTCCCCTGAGCCTCCTTTACTCCAGCCTAAAGAACCCCAGTTCCTTTAGGCACTGCCCATATGACTTACTCTCTAGACCCTTCACCAGCTTCATTGCCCTTTCTCTGGACACTCTCAATGTCTTTCTTGTAGTGAGGGGCCCAGAACTGGACCACCTGAGGTGTGGCCTCACCAGTGAAGATAATAGACAATGACAGTATGGAGTTCTAAATAAAAATAAATAAATAAATGAAATTTAATAAATGAAATTGCATAATCTAGTTTTTGCAAACCACCTACTTTGGTTTTAGTCCCTCAGTCTGTCCAGTCTTTCTATATGAACTGACTTCCAAACTTCTAACCTCTCTAATACATTGTCAGGGATCAGAACCATGCTCCTCTTTTACATTGGCATGTAAAGAGAAAGATGTGGGGACTAGTTAAGTCTGGAAACAGTGGGTTTCCAGAACATGGAAGACTGGACATGAACACTGTCAGCAACTGCTAAAAATACAATAAACGTACTTTGAAGCTTTTCATTTTTGTTCAGCTTTTATTTGGTCTTGCAAAACTATGTTTGTTGCATAGAAAGTGTTGCAATGGAAAATGTCTCCATGACACCTAGGAGAGAGAAAAGCACTGGAAAGACAGCAGAGACAGAAGGGCTTTAGGAAGAAACACACTAAGGTCCTACCTAATCAAATAACTTTGTTCCCTGTCAGGTCTGCTGCCTAGGTTCCATGTTTAACTCATTTCCAAGTATTATTCTGAAATAAACCCTCCACGTTATTTTGAGGCAAAACCCAAGTGAAGTCCTAAAGATTGCTTGCCCCAAGTACTACTCCTTTTCAGCAATAAGGAGGAGTCTGTACCTGTTTTCTCCCTCTGTGATGAATCTACATGGTTCTCTATGCAACTCCAGAAAGAACCTTAAATCTCTCTCTGTGAAGTGTGTGCTTTCATATACATGCCAAGAAACACATATTCTTAAAGTCTTCTCCAAAGTATGTCTCTGAGAGTTGAGATATAGTCCTTCTCTCATTGTTGGCAACTATAAAGTTTAAAAACAATAGTGTAACATGAGTCAAGGTGATTCCATATTTGACTCTTAGTTTGACTTCTCTACAAACTTGTACAAAGGACAANCAAAATCATAGGAAGACTTTTGTCAAACTGCAAGGAAGCAACTGCCTGTCTGTGACCACCAAGATGCCCCCCCTTCCCAATGTCTTCTGACAGGAATTTGGACTGTGACTAGGAACCTGAGATAGGACTATTGTCTAATCATCCCAGGTTTGAAGAGAGATAAACAAAGTTCAGCGAAGAATGTCTCTGTGTTAAGAATCAGCCCCAGCTGAACTCAGTGGCTGGTAGGGGAGAAGGCTTTTGGGTGTGTGGTGGCAAAATCTCTCCACACCAAACCAAAGGAGTAACCCCTCATACCCTCAAGAAAGACCACATACACACTGTATGTGAGAGACAGTTGAGACAGGATCATAAACCATCAAAGACCCCTAAAGAGCCTCCCCAACTCCTTCCTGAGGCTTTCCACCACTAGAGGACTGCACATGATCCAAGTAAGGTAACAAATCCAGTCTGTCACAAGAGACTGTAAAGCTTTCTCCCCACCCTAGGGGAGGGGCCTGGCATCTCCCCAACATATATTAGTCCATTGGATTCTACGTTTTGTGGAACCATCACCACCAAGAAGACCAGAAGAACCAGATCAACAGAGTGCCACCATGTTACACAGAGTGGTGATACATTTTCTGTTTTAATCTCTCACTGTCATTTTCTGTCTTCCTCCCCTCCTTTTCCTATTCTTTCTCTCTCTCTCTTTCTCTGTCTCACATTTAGCATTAAATAAAACCCATACTATTGACTTTGGCATCTGGTCTCGTTTGTACCTTAATTAGGGCAGAAACATTTCTAAAAAATTTAATAACTGGATCATAACACTTGTACAGTTGCTTGTTGCCTGGGAGAAGAGGATGACCCTCACCTGGATACAACCGCCTTTCAGGTAGTTTTAGAGACCGATAAGGTCTCCCCTGAGCCTCCTTTACTCCAGCCTAAAGAACCCCAGTTCCTTTAGGCACTGCCCATATGACTTACTCTCTAGACCCTTCACCAGCTTCATTGCCCTTTCTCTGGACACTCTCAATGTCTTTCTTGTAGTGAGGGGCCCAGAACTGGACCACCTGAGGTGTGGCCTCACCAGTGAAGATAATAGACAATGACAGTATGGAGTTCTAAATAAAAATAAATAAATAAATGAAATTTAATAAATGAAATTGCATAATCTAGTTTTTGCAAACCACCTACTTTGGTTTTAGTCCCTCAGTCTGTCCAGTCTTTCTATATGAACTGACTTCCAAACTTCTAACCTCTCTAATACATTGTCAGGGATCAGAACCATGCTCCTCTTTTACATTGGCATGTAAAGAGAAAGATGTGGGGACTAGTTAAGTCTGGAAACAGTGGGTTTCCAGAACATGGAAGACTGGACATGAACACTGTCAGCAACTGCTAAAAATACAATAAACGTACTTTGAAGCTTTTCATTTTTGTTCAGCTTTTATTTGGTCTTGCAAAACTATGTTTGTTGCATAGAAAGTGTTGCAATGGAAAATGTCTCCATGACACCTAGGAGAGAGAAAAGCACTGGAAAGACAGCAGAGACAGAAGGGCTTTAGGAAGAAACACACTAAGGTCCTACCTAATCAAATAACTTTGTTCCCTGTCAGGTCTGCTGCCTAGGTTCCATGTTTAACTCATTTCCAAGTATTATTCTGAAATAAACCCTCCACGTTATTTTGAGGCAAAACCCAAGTGAAGTCCTAAAGATTGCTTGCCCCAAGTACTACTCCTTTTCAGCAATAAGGAGGAGTCTGTACCTGTTTTCTCCCTCTGTGATGAATCTACATGGTTCTCTATGCAACTCCAGAAAGAACCTTAAATCTCTCTCTGTGAAGTGTGTGCTTTCATATACATGCCAAGAAACACATATTCTTAAAGTCTTCTCCAAAGTATGTCTCTGAGAGTTGAGATATAGTCCTTCTCTCATTGTTGGCAACTATAAAGTTTAAAAACAATAGTGTAACATGAGTCAAGGTGATTCCATATTTGACTCTTAGTTTGACTTCTCTACAAACTTGTACAAAGGACAATATATCCTATTCACAAAGAATCCTGAGTTGGAAAGGACCTGCAAGTCCTACTCTGAAATGAGTGGTCTGTACCAGGATCAAACCCATGACAGTGGTGTTATTAGCACCATCCTCTAACCACCTGACCTAATTTCAGGGTCTGACCTATGCCTGACAGCATTTTGCAGTAAGAAGCAAATAAAACTCGTGGAAACCTAGAATGGACATGGAGGTTGTTACAACCTGGTCCAGAAGCTCCAATCTTTACCAGGTGTTATACTTTAATTTCAGACTTCAAGAGACATTGCCCACACAAAGCCTTGTAAAACCATTGGTTCTTTGATACGTTGAGTTCATATCTGGAGAATAACTACCAATTTTTCTCTAAGAAATTTCTTTTAATTTGGTGAGAAAATAGGTGTTTTGGCAAAAAGGGTTTTACAGAAGAAAAGCACACAAATTCACAAAAGCATTATAACAGATTACCAGGAATAACAAGCATTGCTATAGAATAGAAAACCTTTGTTACACTCAGCAAACACAAACTCCATGCTACTTAAGTAAGGTACCTACAATTGAAGAAAATAGTAGTTTTCCAAAATCCAGAAAATAGTAGTTTTCTTCCACAAGAGGAAGAAAAGAATAAAGGAAGATATATTAAGAGAATAAAGAGAGAAAAAGAGAGAAAAACATGGCTACTACTTAGAAGGTCACATGTTGACAGTTTCAGGAGAGCAAACCAGGACAAAATGGAGACGTTCTGCTGCCCCTTTATCTGCCCTGGTCCTGGTCCTCATGGCCAATCCCCCCCAGGAGGGGCCTCTGACCCCACTCCCACCAGCCACTCTGGGTGGTGAATATGTGTTTCTTGGGATGTATATGACAGGCCAGGGTGAGGGGCCGTGTTCTCACTGTCCCTGTCAATCCGAGCTGGGTCAGGGGCTCCAGGACTTGTGGGGTGTTATGATTCTCCCAGGCTGTTTGTGACTGGCAGCTGCTCCTGGCCTGTGGGCTCCAGGGGCTGCCATGAAGGATAGGATGCCACCCCACCTCCACGAGGTTCAACCCATCCCTTCCCCTCCACACACACACAGGCACCCCCACAAGGTGGTTCTGACCCAATAATCACTGACCTGGTGTGTAACAGAGGTGCTGCAATTTAAAGCTGATGACAGATACATCCCTGCAAGAAGACTGGGACAATCCCAGCCTTATCACTGTAGGAGAGTAACACCTACCCATCAAGAGGACCTCTGAAGTAAACAGGGGTCCCTATATGTATAATAAACTAGTTTGTGATGTTTTCAGGTCCTTCTATGTGAAATATTTTTGCTCAAGATGAGTTGCTATAGTGCTTCACACAGAAAAAAAAATAATTATTTGGTAAAAGTAACACAAATGACATTGCAAAATTCATACTTTTTAATCCTGAAGGACTGCACTTCCTTTCTCAAATATTCTTTAATTTAAATATCAAAAAGTGTTGTTGAAAGATAAGAAATATTCCATGAAAAAGAAGTAACTTCTCCGAGACTGTGGAAATAACATGTCAGATATTATGGTGTTAACTGACAGTTAAAAACATGTTTAATCAGAAGTAGAGAGAGATTGTCAACTCATTCCCATGAATGAACCTATTTTACATCCATTTTCATTTTTATTTATTGAAACAGAATTTAGTATTATATAATACCGATATAACATTCATCTGTCTATTGAATTCTATTGGACAGGAAATGAGATGTTTTCATACTATTAATTTTCATCATGAGCAGTGTAACATCTATAGCTGAGGTCACAGGGACTATTTTAGACTTTTGTTTCCCCATAAAATGAATTGTATCTAGCAATTTACTGTTTCATTTAAATACAAAGAAAGTTTGAGTTATGTATTAATGAATAAATGTGCTCATTTTAGGGTTAAACAGTCTTAGCGGGCATGTCTGAACCTTCTAAAAGAGTATGTCTTACATACTCAGGAGTGTACTTCCAACTAGGAGTTTATTGTTGCAGACAGGACTGAGGCTATGATTTCTCCATTTACAGGGAAAGGGGGAAAAAGTAGGGGGAAAAAAGGAAAAAAGCTGCAAAGTGAACTTTCTTATGGCTCCCTTGAAGTTTTAAAATGTCACAAGGAATATAAAGGGTATTGATGGCTTCAACTAGGATATATTTTGTTCAGACATATCAGCATATTTTTCCAAGTCATTAGGATTATATAAACAAAAGTTCATTCAGTTTCATCATAAATACTTATTACAGAAAATAATTGCTAGATACAATAATATTATTAAATTGCAAACATATTAAGAACCTTTAATGGATGGTAATATGAAACACTGTGCTGAAGTAATGTGTATGTTTTCTTAAAAGAGTATATGTGCCTGCTATACTCAATATATGACTTTAAGTTATGAAGTGTACTATAGAGTGCCATATAATTTGGTAAATATAAAGAATTATGTACCCAAAACTGCACACACAGTATAAGTAATTTCCCTGAGGAGACTGATGGCATAATGATAAACCTCAAGAACTCCACTCAAATGATTTGTTAACATCACAAGTAGTCCCAAACGGAATTACAGTTTCTTATGTACATACAAGTGTATGCAATTTTTATAAAATAAAGGAAATCATTCTTTCTGATCAACACTACTAGTTTAAAATTAAATGCAAGCAATATTTTCTCCCTGCTGTTCCCTCAAACTGCACTGTTTTCTCCTCTTCACCAGTCAACTTCTGTCACTTTCTCATTACATTGTTTCTTCTGCTTCTTTTCCCCTTGTTCTCTATCCATACTTCTCAATCCTCTTCAGAAAATAATATTTTCAATCAGTTCCACTTATTGCTATGAATTTCCCTAGGAGAGGACATGAATCAATAGTAGATTAATCTTATTCAGAATGTTCAATGCAGTGTGTCGTGGGTTCGACCTTGGCAAAATGCCAAACCCCCCCAAGACCCGCGCAGTCCCAGTGAAAGGAGGGAAGGAAAAAAAACCTGAAACTGGAAAGAACTAATAAAACTACTGAATACTCACAAAAGAGAGGCATTTCTCTGCAGAAGGAAACACATTTAATATCTTCTGGGGACCTACCTGATATAATTTTCACCCAAGACAGAAAAAATTGAGTAAATCTCTGTGGTATTGCTTTCTTTTCTCTCAATTATTTCTTATATAAGGTCTTAAAAAAGAGAGCAGATTCCTCTTCTTCCCTCTGCCTCCCAGAACCTGCAATTAATATGGTTCCTTCACTAACAGAAACCAGCCACTACTTTAGAATTCTAGGGGAATAATCTCAGAATTCACTTTAAACAGGTTACTTTCACCTCTGACAATCCATAATACCAAGAAACACCACACCTGAAATGAGTATTCAAGACTTGATTATTTGGTCTAAATTATTGAGCAAATACACCGCACCGTGCTTGAAATTAAATGCTGTTCGTTACTGAAATATTTTTGCTGCCTACAATAGTTTTTAATTTAAATCTCAACCATCTGTTCAAATCAGAATGCAATTGATAACATTTCCTGTGGCATACATACATTATAGTAATCTTTTTAAATAATAAAATCGAAACATTAAAAAATCCTTATGCATCAAACGTAAACTCTTACTGTACAAATCAGATAACAAATCATATATGATGGATAGATTCTCCTTACAGTTCTTTTCCCTTGAATCTTATAAAACTTATTAAATCTCAGAGAAAATGTTCGTTTTTGTTTTTTTTTTAAAGATAAAAATCAGAATTTAAGTTTCACATATTTACTGAGGACCATTTGTAGTTCTTTAGGTTTCATTCAGGATGTTAGAGATGATTAAAAAAAAATCACCTGAAAAGATGAATTAGATGGAGTTTCTGACTTGTGAAATTATACGAAAATATCTAGGATTCTTCAGTTTGGAAGGCAGATCACTGAGAGGAGGCAGGACTGAAGTTTACAGAATCATGAAAGCAGAGGTTAAGATGTGTATAAAGCTATTATTCACCAAATCTTGCAGTGCTAGACCTCTGAGGATATTTGGTGAAAGGAGAACAAAATAAATTTAAAATACATATAATTAATTTCTTCTGTTATACAGCAGGTAGTAGCAAACTTTTGGAACTTTCTTTACCACGGGATTTTTTGGTGTTAGACACCATCATCAAGTTCAGAAAGGAATTAAACAAACTTGTGGCCAATA
>VXBX01008836.1:0-44360 GCA_013400415.1 Scytalopus superciliaris | reverse complement strand
TTTTTTTTTTTTTGTCATGCTAGATTCCTTCAAACTAGGAGTGGGTAGAAAATAGAATAATTTAAATTGTTCTGGAGGAAAAAGTATGAGTACTTTCTTTTTTTTTTTTCCTTTTTTTTTTTTCCTATAAAATCCACCAGAGGATATCTTCTTCAAAATTGAATTCATCTTATTGAATGTTATTGTTTGCTTTGGGAACTCTACATTATTGGATTGCATGATATATGTTTAGAGCTATATATTACCCTGTCTCCCCAGCGTATTCACATCTGAAGTGTCCATGCATGAACTATTCTACCTAAAGGAAAATATAACATTTACCTCAACTAGTCTTTTAAGTGAATGTCAGAGTAAAGGAATCTGACTCAGGGATGCACAGAGCTAAGAACATTTTTTTTTTTTTTTTTTTAATCTCTTAGCTGTTTTGACAGAGCTAGATGAGACCATCTTGAAGAAAAAAATGAGATCTCCAGATGATGAAGGTTTTTAATTTTTAAGTCAGCACTTGAATAGCATCCTGATGAAAGAGGAAGAAGGTCAGATATAAAGAACTTAGTTTAATCAAGATATATATTTTGTTGATTTAACTCTTTTTGGAAAGACGTACAATTATTTTGTATAAACAGGTAATTATTTTGCCTTAAATAATTTCATGATAAATCTGCAGCCCAATCTATTGATGGCCAAATTTTATTTTCTATTATGTTTATTCTTTATATATGAATTTATATGCACAAAATTTTAAAAGCATACAGGACTACATAAAACTAAGCAGTACTATATCCCCTCTGAGATAATACTACCATTCCATTGACCAGATATGCATGGAATATGAGGAAGGTCAAGCTCATATGCTGCAAATCTGAGGATGTAGACCTTTTAAATTCAATGTTTGCAACTTGTTCACATTTTCCTTGTCTGATCACCTTATAAGGTTTTGTGTTCCACATACAAGACTGGTAACTTCTGTTCATCATTCTTGAATGACTCAGTGGGAAATGGGGCAGTATGTTGCTGCAGTGGGTTTTGTCAGTTTGTTGGTTAAGTTTATTCTTTTTTTTTTTTTTCTTAATTAAAAGGAACATGTTTATTTGGATGAAGTGACAAAGTCTATAGTAATTAAAAGATCATGAATGTTAATATTGTCATCAAATTAGCTAACTAGTTCTATATTTATTTTTGTTATTCTAATCTTCTGAACATTTTGTTACATATTTTGTTTATACTGAATTTCCTGGAAATTCAGCCAGATTTCAACCAAATATTTTCTATGGTATTATTCTTCTAAAAGAAAGATATAGCATGCATTCAGTTAATATTATTCTTTTAACTCATAAGTAATTTCCAAAATTCTTTTCATTCACAGATATGTGTTTATACATTACAGTCAACAGAAGATTAATCCATCTTATGAATTAAGTTGTGTGAACTTAGAAACTCCTGACCTACTTGGCACAGATAGGAAAGGTGAAAGAAATCACTATGCCTAAAGCACTTTGAGAAGTGAATCAATCTTCTCAAATCCCCAAGCAGACTAGCATAGTCACTATGTCTAACCAGAAAATTGATCTTATGTGAAGAAATGAGTGTCTGATTGACAGGAAAGGGTTTATACGGCTTCATAAATGTCCTCAAGAAAGAAAGGCTAATGTGCAGGTTTTTTTCAAGGCTGCCTTTCTCCACAGCTAGCAGGGGAACACAAATCCATAGAAGCACCAATACCCTCCAATTCTAAACAATCATAACTTCATCTGTCACAGATGGTTCAATGTCAGATAATATTTCATTATGAAAGAGCACGAGTTATTATCTAGTATGTATTGTAATTTGAAAAACCGGTTATAAGTCCTGTCTGTTGATGACTTTTGTAAGATTTGTCGCAAAGTTCATAAAGATTAATATTGAGAAAAATAAATATTAGTATCACAGATTTTGTGATTAAATATGATCCAGTTTTATAAACATTTCCCCCCTTACTAAATTTTTATATGAAAAATTAATATGTAAATATCAGTTGTGGTTGGCAAACTTTTAGAAAAAATGCTGGAACTTTATAAATAAATGTATATTTTTAGTAAGACTGCCCATTTTTCATGTGGTTCTTCAATTTTTGTTTGGTCAAGTATAGAACGTTGTAGTTATTTTTGTGACTGTCTTTTCTCAGAGTTTAGGCCTGTAGATCATCAACATAACCAACTGTTTTAGACTCTGGACTGTGATGTATTCTCAGGTAAATAAATGTGCCTGTCTGTCTCTGATGTTTTGTGCAAAGTGTATGCTTCACTTTCCCATGACTAAAACAAACCCTGATCTGCGTGGTACAGAACAATTTAGTGCCCTACTTGAAATTAAAAACAATGTGTCTGGGAAAACTGGCACACTTTCTGGAACCAATTAGGAGGTTAAAACTGCATCTTCCTTCAGTAGTGACAGATGTTTTATGCATACTGAGCTGCAGTAATCCCATGATATTTGAATAATTAGTATATGTAACAATTTTTTTCATTGCAGCAGAGACAATAATGGACTCCATAACAAGGAATACTATGGAGATTTTCCTCTTGCTAACTTGAAAAATTAAAACATGTAGATGCTGTTTTGTTAGATGGATATTGCAACATGAAGAGTCAGAGAAATTAAAAGTGTTCTTCAAGTTGTTTAATGAGTCAGGACAGAATTTAAGCACACATTGTCCTAGGCTGGAACAGCTTTTCTCCGTAATGGACTGGAAGATGGCCAGAAATTTCACTGAAAATGTCTGACATGCATTTTCAAATGTTTAAATTAAAGCACTATCTTATACAAGACCTAAAATTATGGCCAGATAGAAGTAACTAAGACTTCAGAAAGGCAGTATCTTCTTCAAGACCTTGTAAACAAACTAGATTCCTAAGGCCTTTAAAAAAAATAGAATAACCTTTATGTACAAACTTGCCTCTAAATACTACAACGGGCAGCAGCTTTTAAACTTAATTTTCAGCCTTGCAGACTCCACTAGCATCCATTCTGCCTCTCATATCATGTTATGTTCCATACAGATTGTGCTTTCACTTATTTCTTAAAATACAATAAATTCTATATAATCTCACAAGTGGTTGCTTTGTCAGGGTATTTAGGGTTCTTCACTGCAATTATCAAGTATCTCTCAATGTCATGATAAGGAATGCAGCTTTCTGCTTTTCTGTTTTGGATTGGTTTTAATTTGTTAAAAATCAGGTCCAGAAGCTCGTCTGATTCACTGTTAAAAATTGAAATGTTGTGGATTTCTGTCCTTCATATAAGAATTTATAAAACTGTTCTGTTTATACATGGCTCTAAACTTCTACATTCTGAAATAACTAAATCACCTTACCAAGTTAACGTACTAGTTAGATATTTTTTAATTAATTGCAAACATAGAACTATTGAGAGTCTTGGCTTGTTTTTCCTTTGTTTATTTTGATTTGTTTGTGGGTTGGTTTTTTTTGTATTTTTAACTTTTTGTTCCCTTTTTTCCTAGCTGTGTTTTGATTGCTTGGAATTCTTGGCACATTTGAGCAGAATATTCTACAGACACATTTGAGCTCAGTGGCTATTTCTGAAACTCTTACAGACAAATCCAGATTTGAATGCAACTCTCTGGGCACTAGCTGCATAATTTAGCTATAATATTTTGTATTTGCTGCAGCATGACCTTGACATCTGTATGCATAAAATTTGTTATATTTTGCACATATAGTAGTATCTAGCAGTAGATACTTATGAATTAATTTAACACTGAAGTATATGCAACCATTTCTTTTTTATGACTCTTATGCTTATTACTGATGACTCACTGTAAGTTAAGTATTTTTATTATGGTCAAGAATTAAAATAATGGATATTTGTCTAATACGTATTAGATGGGTTTTTTCTCTCAATAGAATTTGTTTCTGTTTATTGTCACTTAGTAGCTTATGTGGGTATACTTTCATTAAGGTTTTCTTTTCAAGTAGAGGTAGATGTGCAGTTTAGACATTTATGTGTGGACTATTTTTCTTTCATATTCCTCCTTTCACCTGAAGAAATTCTTGCAAGATGCACATGACTTTAGGATGATAATGTGCAACTTGTAGTAGATCTTACCTAAATTAAATTTAACCCAAGATTCACAAAAAGTAAGTGAGGACAGAACATAGACCAAAGTCTTAATCTACAAAGGAGAAGTATAACTCACTTGACATGCAGTATCCTACTTGGATGTCAACAGATGGTTTCAAACTGTAGCAAAAGTTGAATTTCTTTGACATTTGAAGCACAGTGGTCTTTAACATCTGCTGTCTCCTGATATGTGCTTGACAGCTCATTTCAGCAGGGGATACACAACATCATATTGGCATTTTTTTCCAGCTTGTACAGCTGGGAATAACCTGGCCCATAAAGGATCATGCTTTTAAAAGCATTTGGATACACCATCAAATTTCATGTATTTTTTTCACCTGTTTCAGCAACTTCTAACATTTAAAATTAAAGATCTACTCTGCCATATGTGAAAGTTCGGGTTGGCTCTCTGCCAACAGCCAAACCTCACAAGAAAGATTCCCCCCTCCCTCTCTCGAAACAGCANACCTGATTACGTAAAGAGATGGGATAGAATACTTCCTAGATCTTGACCCTGGTTACCAAGGAAGGCCTACAAAAAACAACCCATCACACCATAGAAAAAAATTGCTTATGGAATAACACATTCTTTTCCATAGCTCAGAAATAATTGAACTAAATACTGATTTTCTTGTATAAATGTCAATTATTTAATAGAAAATTACTTTAACAGTAACACTGATGGAAGTAAACAATTCTGACAGAAAATATTGTGAATATATCATTTATTGAACAACACATTTAATTCTATCCTATTCTTGCAATTAACTTACCTTTTTTTTTTTCTTATTTTCATAAAAGTGAGAATCCAGATAAAAAGGTTTTGCAAAAGAGTGGATAAAGGTATTGGCAAAAAAAAAAAAAAAGAGCAGGTTTTAATAAGAATATGTGAAAGTGCAACTTTAACAGAGTTTGATGGCAAGATTCACTCTACTAATTACTACATAGGTGAAACATATATAGGAAAATCGGATGAGAATCAATTTGGAATTATTTACACAGAGACTACAGATACCAAAAAGTAAGGGTGGAAAGGGTATTGATATTAAAGCATCAGGGTGCAGAAGGATTTAGCAGCACCTAATCACTGAATAATTTAACACTTATAAAGTGATTCAACAGGATTTGCTACAATTACAATAATGAATTGATCGTAGATTTACAATAACAATATTCATACCATTATCTATTCACATGCATGCATATTGGCAAAGAGATGTACTCATCTATGTCTGTGCGTGTAAAAGTACCTATCAAAAATTTCCCTCAGGTTCAGTGAAACACATCAAATCCCTTACTGTTTCTCAATAGGCAAGGGTTGAGAGCATGTGTACTGGGAGACTATCAACCTAGGCCTCATTGTCAGTAACAGTTCTATGAGTATCTCAGACTTGAGGGTTTCCAAGCTCTGTGAGGCATCCTGCTCAGGGGGAGGTCCTAGCACAGCCTGCTGTGGTCCAGGGAAGCTCAAAGGGCCTCACTTAGGACTGCAGCTTATAGGATCACAAGAGAGCTGGCTTTATTCTTTCCTTAGTTTCTATCCTTGCTATAACCCAAGTCGATAACTGCTGGACAATTTTTTCCCCAAGAAGTCTCATTTCACTTGGGCTATGTTTCAGTTAAAAGATTTTACAAGACTAACATTGGTAACTTATGCTTTAGTGCCCACATTGGTTGACCAATTGATGTTCCTGTTATGGTCAGAATTGTTCCCACCTCTAGTATGAAAGAGCTTCTGGTATGGTCAAAGATGCTTTACCACCCAATTGGTCCAGTAAAGGGTGCTTCACCACTCAGCTTGTTCAGTCAAGACTTAGCAGGAGTTCCTGAGATTGTAAAGCAGGTCTGAGAAGGTGGCATAGGGAGAGGATTCACCACAAAGCTTTTGATATCTTATAAACACAGCAAATAATATTTGTTAAAATGTGTATTTTAGCTGTGAACATCTATTATTATTTTTTCAGGCATATGCAACAACCAATGCAATGTCTTAAAACAACTTTAAAAAGACAGACTTTGCTCCCCACTTCCTTTTTCTTGCCAAAAAAGCGACTCTCATTCTTTGAGGAAAGTTGGGTCACTGAGTTGAAATAAATGACCAAACAGTACTAAGTATTCACTAATTTATGCAAGAAACATATCCCAGCTGTGAGATCTCAAATTTCTGTGTTAAATGATGGCAGACCTCCCCCATGTAGAGTATTATTTTGTGGTTGCCTTTTGCTGATCCAAGACTGCTCTGCCATTTTCTGCCAATGACCGATACAACCAAAAGTTCCGTGTGGTGGATGGGTAAAAGGGCTTTTATTTTTTTTTTTCCCCCAGTAAATAAAAAAATAAAAGAAAGAAGAAAGATATAGATTAGCAGAAGTTATTTTTCACTACTGTCTTGATCTTCAGCATCATCAAATTCCTTTCATTAGCTTCCTTGTTCTGAAGAGTAACTGGGTTTCACTTTGGCTAAATTTACTGATATTTATGACTGCTATTACTTGTAGTTTTCAATCATCTTTCCCTAAAGTAATAATCAATTTTTTAATAGAAGAAACAGTACAAACACAGCTGACATAGGAACCCTAAAAGGTGAAGGCAAATTTCTGGATTTTTTAGATATAAAGTTCTTACAAAGCATCAAGTCTTTAAAAATAATTTCAGTGTCTTTTTTCAGTGCCAGAATTAACACTTAAGGCATTAAACTTATTTACTTCAAGGCAAATTCACTGAAGAATTTTCATAAGAAATTGGCCATGGCAGAAGATATGTCCCTTGTAGTTATTTCGTTATACCTCTCACTCTTGTATCATTTGTCTTAGTCACCCTGGGTCATTTTGGATGACACTAAGCATCATTTTGAGAGTAACTCAATTAAGTCAAAGGAACAGCCAAGGGAGGCTAAAAGTTGATGAATCTTCCTGACAACTGATTAAATTCAATGGGCACCCATTAAATCCAAGGAACAACTAGTAACCCAAGATGCATGACAAACCTTCCACCCTTAATAATTGCATGATTTTTGAGAACACAGTGATAACTCCTGTGTTAAAATACACTCTGCCCTGACATGTATGACCTTACAACTCCCTGAATTTTGATGCTGGTAAAGGTGCCTGGGTCTGCTTGATTTATTAGCAGATGCACACCGCAAAGAACCTATATGTTCAACCTTTCCACAGAAATTTGTGGCACTGCATTTGTACAGAACAACTCTTCCTCACATGTGCAATACATGAAAGCTGTTTGGTACCTATAGCCTGCTGATGGTGGACACACATTCACTACCAAGAAATGGGGCTTTGGCAGTGTGGGCCCACTCATTAGTACAAAACTGCTACTCATTCTTACCGACATGCATGATCATTTTGTTAGTGCATGATATTTTCCAAAAAAATCTGATCTCTGTAAACAGTCTTTCTCATAAGACATAATAGAAACATTTACTTTTGTCTGTATGGGATACAAAAAATATCATTCTAACAATGTCATCTGTAATCTATGACTTTTTCTTGTTTGTCACTGAACGCACCAAATAGTTACCTAGTTCCTTTGCAGATACCTTAGTAAATTTGAAATATCAGCTCTTGCATTCCTTCAGAAAGATTTTTACAAATACAGTAAAATAAAAACTCTTGTTTAGTCATATCAGGCTTGTTTATCTTTATGAGTATTACGTATAATCTTCAGGCAAAGAATAAATCAGTTGTGCTCTCTTTGAGCTCATTGTATCCACATCAGAGCTACTACCCTCAGGCTTTCATTCCTGGCTCATGCAGTTCTTTACATGGATGAATAAGGTTCATAAACTGCAGCACAGTTTATTCCTCAATTTCAAAACAATTCCTTTTCTATAAGCTGTATTTATAGTGGTCAGGGATTTAAAATGTTAATATTACAGAACTGCAAGTAAAATGTTGAGTCCATTTTATTAATTCTTTATATTTTCAGGACAATAGTCCAGCATATTGTAGCAAAATTTACTTTAGATAATAAGATCCTTACAAATAGGAAACAGCTTCCCTCTTAATAAAATATTTAAATATTAATGAAGCAGGACTATTTATTTTGTATAAAGTATTTGAACATTTTTATAAATAGCTAGAAAACAACAAATCATTAACTACAAGATTAACTTAAAGCATGTAAAAAAAATACGAAAACTTTTATATCAAAGAACTTTAAATGACCATTAAATGACAAATAAAACCACTCTAGTTTGGAAACTGACAGCTCTTGCTCATATTCTGTTCTGTTCCTGCTGAAGACCTCGTAAGTGAAATATTAAATCATGTTAAATCATCCTCAGTGATTGGGAGTGCTCAGGGAATAAATGTTTCCACTGCAAAATTCCCACAAACTTTTTATCTCTCTTTAATCAAGAACTTCTTTGCTGTCCACTTCCTTCTAGGAGTCTATGGGGCTAAATATTCTCACCAATGTATTCCTTTCCACACCAGTCTTAGAGTACTAGTATGCTCCTTTATTTTAATAGCAATGTGATCAATTCATAGTAAATGTCTCTACATCAAAATAGTGCGTTGTCTGACTCATGTAATTTATTGAAGAGACTGGAACCTTTAGTATTTCCAAATGTGAAACAAAAAAAAAAGCCATCACTATAGGCACCAGGGATATAATACAATGAATCACACCTGGTAGATACATTCAGAGTTGCTTGAAATTGCTAAATGGTTTTAATCACAGACATAATAGCTGTCTCTGGTGACAGGACTTTAGACAATTCAAGTTTGTATGTATTGTCTTAGTAACTAATGCTTGAATTTGAGAACTAGAATGATGCTACTTCTCTGTCAACATAGAATTACTTCATATATGAAAAGAAAAATTACCCATAATACATTTCCCCCCTTAGAAGAAAGGGGAAAAATCAGTCCGCAGATTAACCTATACTATATTAGTTTATTGCAGTCAAAAATATCCTGTATCTTTGATAAATAAACAACTGAGAAAAGACCTGAGCTCAAAGATATAACAGAACTAGTAAAAAAAAAAAAAAAAAAAAAAAAGTTAATCTGCCTGCAGGTTAATTGCTCAGAAAGAGTTTACCTACATGGCATGTATAATGGACGACTAACATTGGTCTATTGGCTTATGCAGTCTAAGATTAGATAAAGTCTGTCTGAAGCTAGTTGATATGATCTTGTCTTACATGTCTAAATGTACAGTCTGCTAACTGTAGTTTGCTCATGAAGCTAGTTATGAGGGAAGAAACAAAATGTCTGCAGTAATGAATGCCAAGCTCTGTACAACACAAACTTCTAAATCAAATGCTACAACCTGAACAATATTGAAATGCCCTTATTAAAGTAAAGAAACATAGAGACAAAGCAGACAGAACCAAAAATATCTCTGACATATCATGGATAATGACACATTTTGCATATAACAAATTGCCCTTTTCCAGTTTTATTATGTATAATGTCAGGGAATAAATCAGACAAGACAGAATAAAACATCAGGATCCAAAATGGTAACATTTTCTGGAACTCCTGTTTGAAAGATATACCACTGCCATCCTCTATCACTGACCTATATTCCTGTTTCTTATTCATGTTTCATGCCCTGTACAGTAGCCACTGAATATAAGTTGAAAAATTTATGACACAACAGCCAATAGATGCAGTGATATACCTGAATGCTTCGGTAGAATTTTGAACTGCTCTTTAGACATAGTTTGACTGGTGTGGAAGAGAGTCTTATAAGCAAATTGCATTAATACTGCCAAAATGGAGCACATTAGTCTAATCTGTGGATGAGGTGTTTGGCCAGCCACTGGTCTTCTGACTGCCTCCTTGTGAAAGAGGGTACTGTTTAGAACTACATCAGAAAGTTAGCACATCAGTATTATCTTAAAATTCTTAAAATGTCTAACTAGAACTGTTATAAATCACAATAGCCACAGAAATTAATTAAAAAATACAAATATAACTAAATAAGAGATATTTTTAATATCTCAAATATGGTTTTGAATTATTTTCCTATAGTCTAGCTTAAGTAGCTTAAATTTATTCAATCGTTTCCATGATTTTTACATAAAAATAATTTTTTCTAAATTTTGCTTTTGTCTCTGATTCGATGACAGAACTAAGTTGAAAAAAAAAAAAAAACAACAAAAAGAAAACACTGAGAGAAAGAAATGAAAGTTTGGTGCCCCAAGTTTGTCCAAACAAAGCATAACAAAAGTTACATTATTTATATGAATTCCACTTAAGTCTTAAAGTACAGTTTTGACAAAATTGCAAAGTTAATTAGTTTGCAAAAGTTTGAGTTTGTCTGTTGAAAGTCATTCTACTTCAATCTCTGTTATCTTTTTCTTACTAGGGAATTCTGAGAGTGGTACAAGCTAGACAAGTGAAAATGACAGGCGTATAACATGATTTAATATTTACTGGCAGATGCATCTGCACTTGGAAATCTAAAATGGGAATGCATTTGATAAGGTTTGTGAATGCAAGAGAAGGCTATTAAAGATTTTTTTTTCTCTGAAATGTAATTTCAGACTATTTCTACATTCCTTAAATTTTCTAAAAAGAGTCTTTTTTTTTTTTTCCTTCCCTTATGGCATGCTAACCTATGAGTGAAATTATGAGAAATACAAACATTTCCACAAAACAGTGGATTTCAGAAGCCTGTAGTGATGGCTACAAGCACTTCCTCCTTCAGTCCTCTACTTCCTTCACTGAAATGATTTTGGAGGCAACAGGAAATTTTGAGGAAATTACTCCAAGACAGTCTTGATCATACAAAGAAAAAATTCCAAGTGAGGATCTGATACTTCTGATGAAAATCATTGCATTCAGTTTCTCCTCATGAAAAATTCTTCCAAACATCTCCAGCAAAATATGACCTCTAGCCACCTCAGCAGGACTTCATTTCAGCACTGAAAATATGTAATACAGGCCTTTTTTGTTTTACATCACTCAGATATTTCTTAAAGTAATGTGAGCTGTTGGATATAAAAATATGCGCAATAAGGAGGATGTATTCCCTTCAGCTTGTTTTATTATTCCACTGATGTGCCTTTCAGCACAGATGCTGGTTTCATAGTTCACCTTTCACATCTATTTCATGTAGTTTTCACCTCAGCTTAGAGGATTTTCATTCAAGTGTTAACCTGACATGACCTTTTTGAACTTGTATGATTTCACTATCAGAGTATAAGACAAAAAACTTTTGGAAACTGTAATAAGGAATTCAGTTTCATTTGTGCACTATAGATTTTTTGTTTAATTTCCATTTCCTTATCTGTTCCTTGCTTAAATGCTACATAATGATAAAAATACAGTTGTAAGTCAAAACCAGACCATAAAAATGCAGTCATGAGTCAAAAACAGACCATAAACTTGAAAAGCATTAGAAGACTATGTATTATGAAAACTTTATGCTGTTTATTTCAATACAGAAAGACTAAAGAAAGTGGGACTGTATTCATACATATTGTATGTTCCATCTGTTGGTTATTTGGTATTGTTTAATTGATGAGTGTAAGGGGTTAACTCAAGCAGAAGCTGACAGCCTATACTGGGAGACAAGGAGTTGACAGCAGCTGTTTCAGCAAATACCTGAGACAATGCCATAAACTAAATGCTTTGAAGTCTATCCTTGCCCTCCTGCTGAGCTGTCAAACTGGTTTGATCAAGCCCCAGTCACAGTGCAAACAGAAAGATTTTCATTAACTTTATAAAGGGACACACTTCCTAAAGCTGGTCTCAAACCTTTGCTGAAACTGAACTTTCACACCTGAGATCTTCAGATAATTTTGGCCTGTGTAAGTGTTCAAGTAAGACAGATATGCAATAAATATTTTATTGTATTGGAACTTCATTTTTAGCTATTTCCATATTAAATTCAAATAGTGTTTTATTTGACAAAGGCTGTATTCAAATCACTGTATTAACCAATTCATTACAGCTCTGAGAAAGCTCATAGGCCTTTAATCTATTTAGATCTAGTCACTAATCACATAAAAGATAAAAATACAGCTACAGATAAGAATGCAGTCCTACAGGTCTGGACTCAGGTAGAGATCAAAAGTACAACTAGATCTGATATCTTAACAAGGATGACCTACATGTGAATAATAAAGAGACAGGTAATTATGTCAGTGCCTAGAAGAATGTTGTTCTAGCTAGTGTGCAACCTGGGAAGAGACATACTTGCATATCAGTTGCACATTCAGTTAAAGAAAATTTCAATCTCTAGGAGGCCCCTGTTATTAAGGCTTCTCACCATGTGAAAACATGGTTTACATGTGATGTGCAGTTTTATTTTAGAGTATAAAAATCTCTGTTACTGAAGAGTTCTTAAAATATACCTGTTGTTCTCAGATGGCTACTTGCTTAACAATTTTTGAGGGTTAATAGTGTAACACTGAGCTTGCAAATACATGGTTTGCTGTGTTTTTCTTCCCTCATTCAACCTTGAGCGAGTTACAAGGGCAGATTCTATTTGGTGACAGTGGGATTCATCTAATCAAAACCAGACATCTGAAGTAGGAATGTTTATGTCTGAAATAATCATTCCAGACTCCCTTTATATTTAATAGTGAGGAAAAAAAAATAACTCCTAGGGTGTGATTTATATTTTATTTTATTCTAACATAGGCATGTAAAGTAGAAGAGAATAAACCCAAGACAGCTTCCAGTTACTGTGGAGTTTAATGACACTTAGAAAGAAATTAGCATGTTGATGTCTGGAGAGCTGCAGAGTGCTAAAATCAGTGCAAAAGCCTTAAAAAGCATTTTAAGGTCCTGAGAGACACTGTCTGTGAAAGGAAATTATAAAGCCACCATGTGCCGGCCTAGTGCACCCAGGTCAATGGACAGGGCTGCTATTTTCCCATTTAGAGGTCTGTCAATGACAGAAGCACTCGTAAACACACACCTGGCTCACAAGTACCCCAATGCTCACAGATGTCTCAAACATCATCATGGGCTCTCAGACTATTTCAAAGCAATGCCTGGATTCTGGGCACCCTTACCTAGTCAGTCTTTGAGTCTTATCAGAAAAAGGTTTTACTCCTACTTGTCTGCTAGTCTAACTTGAAATTTATTACTGAATGACATGTATTTGTACACGTACATGGAGGTTAAATCCACGCACAGATGAGATAAATTACACAGAAAGATATTTTAAAAAAATGATTTAATGAGAAGATAGGATAGATCACAGTTACCATGTGCAGGGCTGTCTATAAACACACTGACTTTTGCCTGCTCACTTTTGATCAACTGCTTATATTCTTCCTCCTCCCTATTTCCCCACACTTTTCCCCTGATCTGCCTCTTTACCTAACTTTGATTCTCCCTGTAATAGGTTTTACATAGTTCTACAAGCCCCTTGTGGTAGCTCATGCAGCAAAGTCCCAGAGGGACTCCTCCAGTATTCCATGATATTCATGCTAGTCTTGTTTTCCCTTTCTTATCGTTATGAAGTTCAGGTCAACTCCCTTCAAGGCTATGCCTGAGTGTTTTCTTAATGGCCCATCGATCAGCCAGAGACGAGTTCTGGTCTTTCTTATTGTCTCTGTTATCACCTGCTCCTTACATTTGTGTATCAGTGTGTTTAATTTATCACTTTCTTTGTTGTTATTTGTTTAATACCGAATAGTCCTTAACCAGGTAACTTAATGAACCAGATGCTCTCACATTCTACATTCCCTCATGTTGCACAGATGATTTTCTAGTGCCAGTTGATGCTTATTCTAGTTCTTATCTTTATTAGACATTCATTGGAACATGCTCTGGCTCCCATTTGAGACATAAGTCCATGGATTTTGGGGGACTTTTTTGGTTGTTGTTTTTCAAATGAAAAAACAGAGATGAACAAGAAGTAAGCTCTGGTGTGAACTTCTGCATGCTTATCTCTTTCAGACCTCATATTCTGGTTTTGGTTCATTCTTAGATGTCATGACCACATGTAATTTAGAATTGACTGCAAGGTCCACACAATCAGCAGGCAACAGGTAAGTCAGAAAAAGCAGTCTAGTGCTGACAGGCATCCCAAAGAGGTCACTGTAAGAGAGGCATCACCAACAAGAAAGCAAGATGCAACTGGCAACTGGGAATGAAAAGAATTAAGTGTTTTTAAAAGGAAATTATCTTTTGCTGTTTCTATTGAAGTGATTGGACACACTTTTTGGATTTTGCACTCATTTTTTATTTATTATTATTTTTATTAATCCTAGCCAAATAATTTCTAGGAAATTATTTCTTTCTTTTTTTTTTTTTTTTAACTCTTAATTTCTTTCTATTGAGCATTATATTTACATTATCCCCCATGTTTTTGAGGGTTTTTTTGAGTTTATGACAGAACAATGAGTTTTCTAGAAGATAACTGGAAGGAATTTGTGTGCCATAATTTCAAAAGCACAGTTATTATATTATGTCATTTCTGGTAGTCAGTCTGGCTGAGTTCTGGCTCTGTTTTCTGGTTCTCTTCATTCAGTTTGGTACTAACCCCATGGTTTTCAGGCAAATTTTGATTCATTTCTAAAGGCCTACTTGATGAGGATTTTGCCTCTGCACTAAAGGAATATAAGCATTGGACTGAATGGCAGTAATACAGTCATAGAAAAATATAGGTTGAAAGGAAGATGATGATGCCACAAAAAGGAGAAGAGCAGTGAAGGGAAACATCTTACAAAAGCTAGGGAAATTTCTGGAGAGTCTGTGCTGTTATTCTGACTCTTGCTGGCAAAGTAAACTAGTGATGAGACAAAATTCTTCACACCCTTANTTTAGGAAACATAAAAGGAGCTATTCTTGCCCCAAGCAACTTTAGTAACATGTAGCACTAGCCTTGTGTCCTTTCCTTCAATCTACCCTTCTACAACATCCATCTCCACAATACATTCCTGTACTCACAGATTGTAAGCTCAGATCACAATTAAAGTACTTGAAAATGAAGTGTCTCTCCTGGTTGTACTAGCAATCTCAGCAATTCTATTTGTAGTCTAAAAACTTAAAATACATATTCCAGTTAATCTTAAAAATATTTTGGAAATTTGGGACTGGAGGAAAAAGCCTTGATAGTCGAGTAACTGGTGTGGAACTCTTTAATAATTAGATGATTTTGTGAGATTAAAATTATGAAAAATTATGACAAGAAAACTCTTGGAAGGTCTTTCAGAATCTGTACTTATATAGGTCAAAAACCATTCAAATGACAGGTCCAAACTTATTAATAGTTAATTTATGACCATTCCTTCTAGATAAACATTATCTTTAAATGTTTTTATTCACACACTACCTCCCCCCCCTCCACTTAAATATATGAACACAATCAATATCCCCATTTTTTGTATTCTTTGTTTTGTTAGCTCAGTACAGGCTTTTTTGACATGCTCTTGATTCTATTTCTTGAAATATCTCTTCTTTCCCTTATTCTCAAAGGCTCCTCCACGCCTGTCACCTGCATAGCTTCTTGTATTATGTATATACATGTATATCTCAAATTAGTTACTTGCACAATGGCATTAATACTTCCATATCTGTATCAAGAAGGATCATAAAAGATCACATTTCTATTTTTAAATAAATATTTATTTGAATAGCTGTATCTTAGTTATGGTTCATAAACACTCATAAACATATGTGTTGATATGCAGAACTCATTTCTTCTGTTCTCATCACAACTGATGAATCCATTTTGTCTTGCTGTCTTTCTCTACATTTATTTTTGATCCCATGAACCTCTAATATATAACAACTAGCAGCTCTACAGGCTTTATCTTGCCTGCTTCTACTGTTCTATGGTTCCAAATCCAATAAGATATGAAGACGAAGGATGGAAAACAAGGCTTCATGCATATCATGGTTAAAGGAGGTATTGCATTTTATTCCCTTTTCCAACATTGCTTTGAAGGAACGGTTTCTTTAAGGAGGAACCCTCCCCTTTTGCCACATCCAGGGAGAGGGGCAGGAAGGAAGAAGATGCCAGCATGGTAGAAGGGGAAGGGACTTCATCTTGAACCATGTTTCTGCTGCCACCAGGGCTCACAGGGCTCTGCTTCCACAGGAACCAGGCAGAACTAAGTTGAAGAGGACCTGAGTTGCACTGGGATAAGAGCAGCCTGGGCCTGTCCATCCTCCTGGCACTCCATGGCTACACAGTGGGGCTTACTGTCCCTGCAGCTATCCACTTGCTTAGGAACTGAGCGGCCTGGAACCATCCTGCATGGCTTACTGTCACTCCTGCTGCCCACTCTGGGAACTGCTCCAGTAGAGCTTACTGGTAACACACACCATGAGTCCCAGCTGCCATAAGCCCAGAGTCACTGGAGCCACTCCCCTGGCTGCTCCAAGACCAGAGTCACCACTTTGCTGCTGATGCAGCGACCAGAGGCAGAATTTTTGGCAGCATAACTCATTGTGGATGAAATAGTTGTCCAGGTTTTCACTTTGCCCCCATTTCCCTGTGGTTTTCCCTTTTGTTTTAGTTTTTTGGGGTTTTTTTGCCTAGCTGGGGAAGGAATTGAACAGTGAGAAATTTGTTTGTCACAATATTCCTTCTTTTGTTCTCTCAAGGGGAAGGAAAGAAGGCAAGCACATGTTGGCCATTGTTTTGGTCTGTATATAAAAGGGTACAGGCACACGAGAGGCAATCTCTGTCGGTATTGGGTTGAACTGTTCTGTTTGTGTTGGTTTTGTTGCTAAATTTCTTGTCAGTAAACTGCTATTTTTTTTTTCATTTATATCTCCTCATATTTTTCCTCTTTGTATAGGTGAAAAAAAAAAAAAGAGAGGACTTAATAAAAGAGAAAGGAGTTCATTTTTTGGAGCTCCTGCTCCAATACTTTTCTTTAAACTAAGAAAATACATCTTTGCCTGATTTAAAAAGGCCAAAGACTCATGTGAATTGTCTGAATTTGTTCAACTACAAGAGTCAGGCTTTTCCAACTACATGGCCCTTTTTCTGCCAAAAGTGTGAAAACCTTAGAGAAAGACAAGAAAGAAAGAAATATTTTTCAAAAGTCAAGTTGACTGTTCTGTAGCAATTAATGAGTGACATATCACACTGAAGGCTCAAAACATTACTTTGTATACCAAACTAGTTTTGCTCACATGACATAGTACATTCAGTCTTTGAGTCAGGGCACACTTAAATAGAATAACTCCATCTAACCTTGATGTTTCATAGTCTAAATTCCTTTAATTGCTAAATAAAGCCTTTTGGAGAACATATCACTGTCCGATAAAGTCAGTGTCACCACACTTCAGAGAGCATAAGCTGACAATTTTACATATGAAGTATTTACATAACTTCAGTTGCAAACCAAATAAAACAGATTTTTGTCATTGTTGGAGGAGATGACTACCAGAAATGGAGAAGCTCCCTCAGGGACACAGACCTGTGATGGATGTTGCACTTTGCTGTTACATAGACTGTTAATATGCCTAGGGACAGCCTATGGCTTGGGAGTTCTGTCCTGTTTCAACATTTTGTAATGCTATGTTTTCCTTTTGTTTCACTGTGTGTCCCTGCTGGAATGTTCCCTGATTGGTCCCTGTGTGCAGCAGGATAGCATTTCCGTATATGGTAGATACCTGCCCTCGTATTCCCAGTTTTGGAGGCTTTTGCCTTGTATTACAAACCCCTCCCAGGTTTTTCCCTAAACCCCTCCTGAGTTCCACCCCATTCCAGAACCTTCCCTACTGAGCCTATATATGCTGGACATCACGTCAATAAAAAACTGTTTTGCTCTCCCCGCACCCCTGTGGAGTCAGCATCCTCCGCATCCCCGTGTTCCCTATCAAGACCGCATGTTATTACTTCAGTTTAACAACTTCTGTTACAAAACCAGAGCAAATTCAGTAAGAACAATCTTCTTATACTTGGTCAGGATACTAGTGTGTTTAATTTTTGGTTTCTGGCTCTGCAGAAAAAAAAGCAAAAACATTCAACTCTTGTTTTTTATATTTCAGTGTAATGGATTTGTATCTATGTTAAACAAATATGATCATTTTAGAACAAAAAAAGAGTGAGGAAAATTAAATACATCTTGGATGACAAGATCTGGACAGACAAGAAGTTATGAAAAGGTCAGTAAAGAATATGAAAAAAAAAAGTAAAAATATTTAGTGCATGAAATATATTTGAATGACTGTGAGAAAAATTCAGTAATTTAATTGAAATTGAAGATGTTTTAAAGTCTAATTCAATGCATATTTTACCGATCTGAAAGTAAAAATGTGGTGAAGCCAAAATGTTGCATGTGAAATCAGACATTTTGCTGTTAAAGGGTACAACATTAATATTGGTAAAGCTAGAAATTATATTCTGAATCTTTTGATGAAGTATTGTACCAAAATAGTATTGCTCATCAGGATTAAGTAACACACAAGGAAGTTGGCTTACAAACAGATAAACTGCAATTACTATATTAGCTGCATCATCTGCTGCCGGCAGCTGTGGCCGTGTGGGTAAAGCTGCCGCCCCTGGATCCGTGCTCCTTCTCGGAAGGATGCCGGTTCGAGTCCTGCGGGTCTCGCTCTGCCAACTTCGTCTGGGCTTGCCCCGGCCAAGGCTTAGAGTGTCCCAGGGCTAAAGGGGGTGGGGCCAGTTCTGCGCACGCTGAGCTCCACGTAATAAATCCATTCGCGCAGGCATAAAAAAGCATCGTCGTTCGCGACAGCTAGCCACACACGCATCATCTGCTATATATTAATGAGAGTTTCGTTCATTATCCTTTTGTAAATGTAAGCGGGACATAGGCAACCAATAAAAGTATTGAATTATAAAGGATTTTAACTAATTTTTGAAGTATTTTTTAATAAATAAGAATAGAATCGCTTAAAAAGCTGGATAGCTTTTTACTTTTGTCTCAAATACTCAACTAAGACTTAACATTTAGCATCCAAGTTTTAAAACTAAGTGTATTAATGAAAAGCTTAAAGAAATCCACATGTATCATTTTCTAACAGAAATCATGTGTTTTGGTTTAGTGATATTCACCTTAAAGTTTAAAATAAGTATTTAAAAATCTTTATTGTTCTTCATCTTCAAAAGGAATTGGATAAACAGTAATTTGGAAATAGTCAAAACAAATATAAAAAAAAAATTAAAGAAAATGTTTCTTGGTGGGGGGCCCATGGATGTTCATTTGAACAAAATTAAACAGTTAAACTGATATAAGGGTTCCAACATGATTTCCATGGTTCTGGATATCTTTTCAAATGACAAAATAATTTCACAGCAGAATTTTCATTACAATATCAAATATAATTAATAATATTTATAGTCCACAAAATAAAATATAGCTAGTAACTCATTTTGTAAGCAAAAATGTCTAATATATGGTCAGAAACTAATTAGGAATACAGTATTTCTTCCAGTAGAAGCTCTCCATTGTAGTGATTCAGCTTCCTTTTTAATCCGTGTGCTAAATTAAGAAGCCTTTAAAATATTTCTTACTGAGGTGCCACTACATAGTTTATGTTAATGTAAAAATAAAAATGATTTGCAAGGAAATGGTTTCAAAAGTTTAATAACCTATATTTAAAAGGATAGTAATTTTTATTGCTTGCACCACTTTCAGAGTTAAGGCACCAACTGCAATTACTTATATGATGTGTATCCGTGGTATTTCAAATACAGTCACCCAGGTCTCTAAAACATTAAAAAATATTTTGTTAGTACATTCAGTATCAGGGATTTTATAATCCTACTACTCTAAGCTAAAAAAAAAATCCCCTACTGGTATTTCCTACAAATAGGAAATGACCATGTGGTGAATGCTTCCCTTAGGAAGTTGTGCTAACACAAAAAAGCCCAAACTTATGTGCTCCAGGTGCTGGAGCAGAGATTATCCTGTAGCCCATGGTGCAGACCATGGTGAGGCAAGCTGTCCCACTGCAGCACATGCAGGTCCATGGGGGAGCAGAGATCCACCTGCAGCCCCTGCAGGACCCCACGTCAGAGCAGGTGGATGCCCAAAGGAGGCTCTCTGAGCCCTTGAGAAGCCCATTCTGGAGCAGACTCCTGGCAGGACCTGTGGGGAGAAAAGCCCATAATGGAGTAGGTTTGATGGCAGGACTTGTGATCCCACTGAGAACCCCTGCTGGAGCATTCTGTTCCGGAAGGACTGCACCTCATGGAAGGGACCCATGCTGGAACAGCTAGTGGAGAGCTGCAGCCCATGGAAAGGACTCATGTTGGAGAAATTCATGGAGGACTATCTTGTGTGGGAGAGACGCCACACTGGAGCAGGGAAAGAGTGTGAGGAGTTCTCTCCTGAGAAGAAAGGAGTGGTAGAGACAACGTGTGCTGAACTGACCACAGCCCCCATTCCCTGTTCCCCTGTGCTGCTAGAGGGGAGGACATAAAGAAAATCTGGAGTTAAGTTGAACACAGGAAGGAGGGAGTGGGGGGAAAGTGCTTTTAAGATTTTTTTAATTTCTCATTATCCAACTCTTATTTGACTGGTAATAAACGAAATTATTCTTTTCCCCAAGTCTGTTTTGCCTGTGATGGTACTTGGTGAGTGATTTCTCCCTGTCCTTATCTCAACCCATGAGCTTTTTGCTATATTTTCTGTCCCCTGTCCAAGTTGAGGAGGGGAATGATAGAACAGCTCAGTGGGCACCTGGGATCCAGGCAGGGTCAACCTGCTGCAGACTTCATGGAACTGCTCATATTTAGCATGAAAGCTGTAAAGACATCTCCTCAGTTTATGCTGAACATTTCTTCAATAAACTGGCTGATTATTTAAAAAAATTGCAGAAAAACATTAAAAGCTGACTTTGTTGCCTTCATCTCATATAAATGGCCTGTACTGCATTTTATGAAAATGTCTGCATCCATAACATCAAAGAAGTTTTAGAAATTGAATGAATCATGCTTTTTTCCCTACCAAAAAGCACTATGCATTGCATTGTTACCTCTTATGATAACCTTTCCTGACTTACATCTCCTGAACAATTTTAGCGCACGGCCAACTGAGTTTTCAGTCATCATTGTTTAACTTCACAAGCACAGTACTGATACCATAATTCCCAACTAAGCATCAGGAGCTCTTCAGTGTTTCTATTTAAATTTAGCAACCGAAAGTATGTACTAAATCAAAGTGCATATAAAGACCTCTGCCTCAGTGTTTCTACCTTGGAAATGGCTACTTCTTGCAGAATGGAATTCAGCATTTTTGAAAAACAAGTCTTCCCATGCATATTATTAATTTCTTCCCTAGTTCCCAATTTTTCCTTTTTCCCACTGAAGTCCTTGCTTTCTGCTTAGAATTGTCACCAAATAAACCCCAAAAAACCCAACCAAAACAAAGAAAATAACCCACCACAAAAACAAAACCAAAAAACCAAAATAACAAATCCAATAAAAAGAAATCCCTAAAAAGAGCAACCCTAAACAAACAAAAAAACTCCATGAAAAATCCTGCAGTGCAACAAACAAAATAAAGGGAAACTTCAAAATATCTAGCCATTTGGACTTTAGGATACCTTTTTTGGCAGTACAATATGACAGTTCAAGATCTCCTAAGAACAGGCTGTAACATTTTAAAAATGCACATGCTTCTTTGTGTAGATAAAATAAGGGTGATGTTTGAAATTACTGGAAATAATAAAACTCTTATTGCTTGTATCTTTCAGTTGTCTTGTCTTGGCATATTCTTCTTTTAAAGCGTTTGTACCTTTCAGAGTGGCTTTCAAAGTAAATATATGATGAATATCTTTGTCAAAAAAAGCAGCTTGATTCCATGTTCCAGTTATATAGGTCAGCATCTATAGTCCCTAGGTGCCTGGGACCATAAGGGCTCTCTCAGCAGTCCCAGGGAACAGATTGGCTATATAAACAGCACCAAACCAGTGCACGCAGAAAAAGAGAAACCCTGCTGCTTCATTATTTTTCTTACAGCTGTATGGGCTGTCTTGTGACTCGCTTATAGTTTTGTAGGGAGTAATCATATTGAGAACACCTGGGGTGACATGTAATTACAGCATGATTGTGTGGAAAAATGTGGGTCTATTCAAATTTCTCAGGGGCTATAGACAGCTGGTTCCTTTTAATTCTTACAACAGCATGTGTTCTGTAACAGCTGGAGATGCGTTTTTCTATTCAGCCTCATTTGATGGATTGATCATGAGGCAGGTGATCAGCAATTTTTAAACTGTAATCCAAACTCTGCCACTAACTTACTGTTAGCCTTGGGCAAACCACCTAGGGTCAGATCCGGATGAAATATTTAAACACCCAAAGACTGACCTAGGTAGAATAAGGGTATTTTTGTATACAATGTCCATTTTGAAATCCATGTTAATGCTGACTATCTTCAGAAACATCCCATTACAGAAACTATAGGGGATTTCTGTTTTGTTATAATTCTGTCTTAATGTTCAAGATATAGTTATTCATAGTTTATCTGCAATCTTCAATTCATTCCTTGTAGTTAAGGGTGACCAAAAAAAAAAAAAAACCCTAAAAAAAAAAAAAATTAAAAAAAATTGTAGGACTTGGTGAGATATCAATTCCATTGAACTCTTGAATTCTTACACTCCAAGAGGAAAAAAAAATTGCTTGAACAATGCAATTATACTATTGATGACTTTTGAAATATGACTATAGGAGAAAGATCTTTTGAACCATTTTTATCCATCATCGTCCATCTTTCCTGCCTGCATATCTTCCTTTCCTTTCTCTTCTCTCCCACCTTTGATAAAGCAAAATTATGCCCTATCCATCAGATTATAGCCTTACTGAAAATAATTCTAGATTTTCCAATCCACGGAGCAAGAAAAAATGACTATGATTAAAACTTAATAGTTTTTCTTTTTAATGAGAACCCAGACACTCTTCTTTAACATCAAAAATTGCATATTTATCTTATTCAATGACTACTTAATATCAAAAGGCTGAATACAGTCATCAAAACCTAGTATCTCTTCTTCCCAGTACATGCTTGGATCACTTCAGCTACTGAATCACATTATCTTAAGTCTCATAAAGTATTGATTTTTTCTTCCTAATTTTTATACTCTGAACAGATTTTAGAGAAAGGGAAAATATTATCTTTCTGTTCTTCCTCCATTATGGAAAATGAGAGCTTGAATCTGTATTGGATAAAGAAGATGATGACTGGATATTTTTCATCATTCATTGTAAAGCAAGTCCAGGAACTGAGCAACACAATACATAGCTGCAAGTTTATAACTTTAGCAGTACAATCCCTAGATCTGTTTCACAGGAATAAATCTGCATACTGCATTCTTTATTTTCTAGAGAGCAAAGTCATTTAGGGAGAAGTTCAAACATCCCACATAAGCATGCAAAGTTCCATTAAGTTCACACTTAGGTACACAGTGCAACAAAATAGTTCAGAAAACAAAGGAAAAATGAACAAAAGAAGACAACAGCACAACACTTAGTAGAAGTTGTCCCCCAGAGGCCCAAATGCTTCAGAATGTGGGCTTGCTGTATATTTTTTATAATACTATCCGGTAGAGATATGGCCATTGCAGAAGGGATGAATATGTTGGTGACTATTTTATTCCTAAATGAGTTAGGATTAAAAAAAAAAAACAGGTAACACTATGTTCATATTGTACTGAGATCATTATCCAGTATATGTGTTCACCCAACAGGGTAGAGTATACCTAAGTCACAGAAAGAAACAAATGAAGTGTAAGTAACAACAACCAAAGACATGTTCTGCATAAAATTCAGCTGCAGGGGGTGTCCTGGTTTAAGGATAAACTGGCAGGAGAAACAAATCTAATTCACAAACAGATTNTTTTGGAATCCCTGATGGCCCATTAGCAGATATGACCCCTCAGGCTGGGTGTGGAGGTGCTGATGGCTCCCTAGAGGGGCGTTATCACACTGAGTCACTGATGTGAAGACAGGAAACCTTTCTTATCTTACAGGAGTTCCCAAACACCCAGCTTGTAGCCTGAGGAGTCGGGTGTGCCTCAGGTAGCTACTGCAAACGATCCATTGTTAGCAGTTCATGAGGGGACCAGGTGGAACTCTTTTTTTCCCATGGGGCAGGCAGTCTCTTTCCTGGTTCCATGGTTGAAAAAAAAAAAAGAGAGAGGAGGTGATCCCTCTGAGGCACAGGGTTGGTAGATGAAAGAAAAATTCTAAGATTTCAAATCCATAACAGGGGGTCAGGTGATCCTGTGCCCAAAATGTCCTATTTGCTTTAGTGAGTGTTCAAGAGACAGAGGGCTTGGATTAAGTGGTTATTTTAATAGAAAGGATTTTAAATGTGAGGGGAGTGGAAGTGGGAGTGAGAACTGACTGCTCCTTCTAAGGAAGTAGTACAAGACCTCAAAATCTTCAAAGCAGATGAATCTTCTCTAAAGACCAGAGAGACAAGGTCTGTGGAAAAGGGAGGCCTTCATCCTTGCCACTTCACTGTTACTTTATATTCCATTACTATTGCTGAGTGGTATTTGCCACTTTACCAACTTTAGCTGGTTTTTATCCAGGTCTTCTTTTTTCCCCCTCCATCAAACATTTAAACACTTCAACTTTACATGGACAAGTCACAAAATGAATGAAAATTCAGAAACAATGGTGGCATTTTTTTGGAGCAGTCCTTTAAAGGAAATGGTTTTGAGGCAGTATTCTAAAAGAAAGAAATAAAATGCAAAATACACCCTAACCACTTCTTCAAATGAAGATACGTCTTGATTTAGTTCTGTATTTCTAGTTTAAGTATACATGTCTTCCAAATAACTTGAAGAAAAATAATTTTCTCTTAGATGTTCAGAATTTGTTGTCACAGTATTTTCTGTTGAACATTGGAATGTCTAGCGCAAGTTTCATCAGCAGGTTATTCCCTATCACATTTACCCCTTTATACTGAAAATAAAGAAATCCAAAATATCTTACAGCATTAAGTTTGTGCATTAAGGCATTTTACTTAAATCAATACTAAAACAAAATAGAATATTATTGTAAAATTTGTTGATCAGGTCTTGTTTAGGGATGAGTTTTACATCAGTTAGGATAATATAAGGGTATAATATAAGGATATAATAAGGATAGCATTCATGCAAAGAGAAGAATTGCACTTTATTTGTAGTTTAATAACACTATTTGGAATGTAAAATAACCTAACACCTCTCAAAAGCACATCTACAGTGCCTGTCAAACTTTTAAAATATTATTCACTTAAGAAGAAATAAACATTAAAAAAAAAATTTAAATGTCATTTAACAAGAGCAGTTTTCTTCTATTAGGAGTTATGTTTAGACATAAAGAAGCTCATATTAGTCATCTCTTTAGAGAAAATAATGATCCCTTCTAATATGGTGTAAATTCTATTTTAAAGTTAAATGAAGTATTTCTTGTATTACAATTGTCTTGAATTCTTCCTTTCTAGCACATTTTTTCTGTTTTTCAGATAGATAGATACTAGTGTTTGAATACATAAAAATCTATAGAAACGTTTGGCAAAACTGAGAGGTTGACTAAGCAGATTAAATAGTGAAACTTTCTATATAGCTATATAGCTATTTAATTTACTGAGAAAACCAAATAACAATGTAAGAATTTTGTTCCTCTGAATTTCTGAAGTGCTAGCAATTCTGCCTTTTCTAGTAAACAACAGAGAGTGAGTAGGAATCAAAATTCTTGTTTTTTAAACTATTGTATTTTAACATAATGAATTCATACACTTTATAATTCTCACTCAAAATCATGAGCAGTCTTGAAAAATATTTCCATAATTTTACTTTGATAAATATTTATCTCATTGTTACTTTCAAATAAAAAAAAAAACATGATGGGGAGGATCACAGAAAAGACAGAATAGTTAACAACCCATAGTATATTTGGATAATGGGGTGTATTTGAGAACCAACAAGCTTAGATGTCTTCCTTCCCTGGGGCAGGACTTCATTTTTGTCGTTGTTGAAGTTTACAAGATTCCTGACCATCCAAATGAGACCTGACTTGAGTGTATTGTTATCTAATTTTCCTTAAATCTACATATGCATAGATCTTTCTTTTATCTATCTTGGATTAAGGAGAATGGAATTAATATACTAAAACCTTTCTAATTACTTTTGTGCTAATTATTGTTTACTCAGTAAATTATCTGATTCTGGAAGTGTGGGCTACCTTGTAGTATAATCCTTCTTACCATTTATGCAATTTCATTCAAGGAATCTAAAGCTTTTGGAAATATCTCTATAATCTACTGGTACGTTATTTCTAACATTAGGAAGGCAAAAGCTGAATTTTCTATCAAATATTTATTTTTGTCATTAAAGTTTCTGTCTTGGACAGTATAATGATACTTTCTCTACCTGGAGGTATTTGCTCATGTTCAGACATAATCCAACACTCAGTGAGCTACTTACCAGTGCTCATTATTTCTGTAGAGAAGATGCTAAATGCATCAACAGGACAGAAGTAATTTTCATGAGCATGAAGCTTTATATACAAATAATAACAATGGGATACCCAAGTAATTTTGTCTTTCAAATTCACTGCAGATTTATTGCTATTATCTGATGTATGATCTGATTTCAGTTTCAAGTGTTTCCAAAAGTTCAAGAAAATACTTAGTGGTCTGGAAAACATGCAAGTGAAATATAATGTACCTGTGTTTAAACTTAAATATGCACTTGAATTTGAAGTAAGGTAAGTTGTGCATGATCCACTGCAGATTAAACAGTCTCATTGACTCAAAATAAGAAACACAAGGAGTAAGCTAGATATTGCCGTAGTTCCACAAATCACTTTAATATTAGTATTTTAATATCAACTATGGTGATATAACAGTTTTTTAAATTTTTTTTTAATTTATAAGTTTCCCAATTTTAGAATTATTTTAGTTTTATTATTTCCAGAAGGACAAATTTCATAAAGATAAGGAATTAAAATCACTTTTTTATGATTTCAAATGCTGCAACAGGAGCTCTTCGTATGAAATCCTTGCTATGTTATTGATACTTATGTTTAAGTGTTTATGAATAAAAGGCCATAAGACAGAAATTGGAGATGAAGAGTAGAAATTCCATTCTAATATATTCAAATTAAAACTATTATGAAGGTAAAGATAAAGAACCATATTCTTTAATAATAAATTGACTGAAATAATGACACTGGTCTAGTATTGATTTTTTTATCAGATGATCAATTGTGTTGTGGCAATAGTTTCATTGCAGGTAAGATTGTGATGGATTTCTAGATGAAGGTAAGGGTTAACATTTATTTTGTAAAAAAGGCATTTATATGCAGAGTTTGTTTGATTGTATTTTAGCAGAAAACTTTGAGGCTAAAAGTTGATCTAGTTTAGTCTCTGAGCCATAAAGTCCTTATCATGGATTTTTTTTTAAGACATCTTGTGGCAAATCTTGGTGATACCTGACTGGAAAATTTTAGAATCTTCTGAAGGTGCATTACTTTATCTAAAATGCTAAAGCTACTGAGGTAATTCTATCTCAGTTGTCTAGGTCTTTAATTGAAATCAGGGATTCCAGGTCTAGGTAACTGAGGATTCTCAGAAACAAACACTGCCTCTTCTCTCTCATCTATTAATGCTCTATCATTTATTATTATTATTATTATTATTATTATTATTATTATTATTATTATTNCCTTATGATTTTCAAGCACTCAGTGAGAGAACCCCAAATTTAGAGATTCTAAATGTAAAAATCAAAATATGAAACCTCTTAACACTCAGGACTATTGGGTTTGCGTGCAAAAGAAATATTTATTACTGTGCTTTAAGTGATATATGCAAATAATGGATCTATATGAAAGATCAGTAGTTTCCTATATATATATCCAATGCATATTCACATAACAATATAATAATTATGCAAATAATAGAGTAAAATTAAATAAAGTATTTAATCCTTATTTGCAGACAAAAGACTATGAAAGCTGAATAAAAAATCATCATGTATCAGTTAAATTTGCCTGAAAAGTGGTTAAACAACTTAATGAGGATTTACTTAGCAATTCAGTAATTTATGAAATTGGAGTTGTGGTAGGATTACATTAAAAATTGATTCATGCAGTAACTATGTCATCATGAAGTTAACAAGGTAAAGTGCTTACAGCTCATGGGTAGCTTTGGCTTAGTGGGTAATTTAAAACTTTAAACATTAAAATGCACTGCTGTTTTCTTCAGAGAGAAAATTAATCACAAAAGTGTTTTATTCAACTTTATAGAAGACTTTGACATGTTTTCACATCAAAAATCAAGCTGAAATGAAGAATGCATCTCATCCAGTATGAAATATTTACAGCTTCAGAGATTATTATTCTGATTTTAACCTCATTTTATCAGTAATGTTCTAATCAGAAACAGACACACATTTGTCACAGTGAGACTCATAATCACATCTAGTGGTTCAAAAACTCAGCTTGAAACGTAGAAACTAAAATGAGAGACTAAAAGAAGTAATGTGCTCTACAAAGTGCTGGTAGGAATCTGACTTGGCATTGTAATTGGAATGCCCAGTGTATTTCAGATGAATGTCCAGATGAACTTCATTCATCTCTGGAAAGCAGACCAACACAGAAATCTCTGATCTCCTGAACAGCAATTTTAGTTAGAATAGCAATTTTTTAATTTTTTTTAAAGTCAAGAAATGTATCCGATTCCACTGATATTTAACTTTGTAGTTTTCCATTTTGTAAATGCACTTCTGATATTGTGGAATTTTTTACTTTTTATTACTTTCAGAAGAATGTTTTTACTGTTAAAGTTTAAATAGAAAAATTGTTTCTTACTTTGGATAAAATGAAAGTTCAGCAAGTAAAAAAAAAAATAATCTTTTATTTCTTTGTATGAAAATACATTTATGCTGGAAATTTTACAATACTTTTATATCAGAAATTTTACATACAGTCTGTCTACTGTTCCTGGTCCTAGGACTGGAAGACCATTGAGGACTCAGTGATTCATATAACATTTGACTAGAATAAGGCCAGTTCTGGCTGTGCCAGACTGCACATATAGTCTGGCTTTCAGGTCTGTGTTGTACTGCCAAAATAATTTGACCACAGGATAAATTCAACTGATAGTAGCATAGGTACCTGGAAGTAGCATCCACTTGGTAGCTACCAATTACAGGCAATTATGCTTTCTGCATATCCTTGCATTTATCTAAAAGAAGTTCACATATAGAATCATATAGAATAATAAAATGGTTTGAGTTGGAAGCAATCTTAAAGGTCATGTAGTTCTAATCCCCCTGGAACATCTTCCACTGGAACAGTTTGCTTAAAGCCCTAACCAACCTGACCTTGAACAACTACAGGAATGGTACATCCACAATGTTTCTGGGCAATCTGTTCCAGTGCCATTATCTTATTTAAACCTGCCCACTTTCAGTTTGAAGCCATTCCTCCCTATACTATCACTACATGTCCTTGTCAAAAGTCCCTTTCAGGCTTCTTGTAGCCCCCTTTAGGTGCTGCTATAAGGTCTTCCTGAGCCTTCTCTTCCCCTGGCTGAAATGCTTCAACTCTCTCAGCCTGTCTTTGTATGAAAATTGCTCTAGTCCTCTGATCTTCTTTGGGAGCCTCCTCTGGACTCATTCTAACAGATCTATGTCCTTCACTTCTTATGTCAGGGGCCCCAGAGGAGGATCACCTCCCTCAATCCACAGGCCACTACTATTCTGCTGCAGTCCAGGATACAAATTATTAGGTCATTATTAGCTTCTCATCAACTAGCACCCCCATCTTTCTCTGCAAGGCTACTATTGATCCATTCTCCATCCAGGCTGTATTTGTGTTTGGGATTGCCCTGACCCACTTCCAGTCTTGCACTTGTCCTTGTTGAACTTCATGAGGTTTGCACACCACCTCCCAAGCTCGAGAGGGTCCCTCTGGATGCCATTCCTTCTTTCCAGTGTGTTGAGAATGCCACACAGATTGGTGTTGTTGGCAAACTTGCTGAGGGTGCTCTCTATCCCACTGTCCATGTTGCTGAACAAGATGTTAAACAGCACCGGTGCCAATACCAACCCCTGAGGAATACCACTCATCACTGATCTGTGCTTGGACACTAAGCTGTTGACCACAACTCTTTGGGTGCAACCATCCAACCAATTCTTAATCCAGTGACTGGTCCATCTGCCAAATCTGTGTCTTCACAGTTTAGAGACAAAGATGCCTTGTGGGACAGTGTCAAATTCTTTTCACAACTTCAGGTAGATGACTGCAACTGTTTTTCCCTTATTTACCATTGTTGGAACTCTCTTGTAGAAGGTCACCAGATTTGTCAGGCACAATTTGCCCTTAGTGAAGCCATGATGGCTGTCACAAATCACCTCCTTATTTCCCATGTGCTTAGCACAGTTTCCAGGAGGATCTGCTCCATGATCTTGTTGGGCATGGAGGTGAAACTGACAGGGCTGTAGTTCCACTTGTCTTCCTTCTTTAACTTTTTTTAAATAAGAGTTGTATTTCCCCATCTCCAGTTGGTGAGAACTTCACTGGACTACCATGACTTCTCAAATGATATGTATGGTGCTTCAACCACTTCATCCACCAGTTCCCTTAGTATCTGTGAATTAATTTCATCAGGTCCCATTGACTTGTGTACCCTCAGGTTCTTTAGATGACCTTGAACCTGATCTTCTCCTATTTGTGAATATCCTTTTTATTTGATAGAATAAATGATGTGTAGAGTTGTTTTCCTTTAAGAAGATTGTATAATTACTTAAATGACCAAAATGGACAAAGCTTTACATGAACAGGATCTGCCTGGCATGGTGTGTCCTGAACATAAGCCCATTTGATGCAGCACAGTTCAGGAGTCTCAACATTTTAAGGGTCATAGGATTATCTACACTAGCCTCTCTTTCTTTATAGTGTTAGTTTTCATACATAGCATTTTAAATGGTACTTCACGGACTCTAAATGTCTTTCTTACTGGGATTATATTCAAATCAGCATCTGATACAGAATAGCAATGCAGTAAAACTAATAAATTCTCATTAAATGTAATAGACTACCAGTGATTTCAGAGTGAGACAGTGCATAGACTTCATAGCAGTGCTAACCATCTATGTTTTTAAACCTACCACAAACATAGGTTTTTATTCTGATTTACATATTATAGTAAATTTGAAATTATGCAATTTCTTTACTTATTTCTGTTGCCGCCAAGTACTTTTTTTTTTTAATTAAGATTTGCAATTATGCACTTTAAGGTCATTTAAAGAACTCTACCTTGAAGTTATAAATACTATAATTGTGCAAATGTTACTAGTGGAAGTAACATTCATACCTTCTTAGTAATGTAAAAGTAGCAATTAGTAACTGAATTATCTTCAAAGAGAAACAACGAAAACGTTCACTGAAAATGTCAACATTGATCTACTATTTTAAACACTTTGCCAGTAACATTTAGAACAACTGCATTGCAGCACAGTCTTACTGTTGCGTCTCTGAGGCTACTTAGCTAGTGGCAGTTACACATGTACATGATATCCTCAGAGAATGTCTTTGAAAATTAGTTTTCTCCCACTGAAACTACTTACTACAAACTGGATGCCAGGTACACATGGCTGTATTCCAATGTCTTCCTGCCTGGTGACTCCCATTTGCAGCTTCTAAGGCTACAAGCCTGCCTAATCTATACCATTCTCTACCTGTGAGAACCTGCATATAATTTAACCTCTTTCTGGTATGGACCTATGTGTCATGGATCAGATACTCTGTGATACTCAATAAAATATACATGGGAAACAGATCTTTGGTAGTTAAGAAACTTTTAATTTCTTGATGGATATCACAACAATACCTAATAATGGGATTGAATGCATCTATAAGATTGAATGCATCTACAAAATTGAAGGCAGACCTCCCAACATTAATGTTTTCAAATGATGTCAGCATTCTATGATATGACACTTTCCTAGTCTCAGAATCAGGGTACACGCATGCAAACAGCTCATTAACGTTAGTCTCTGGAAGTTTCTGTGAGGACACTGGTTGTGATCATTTGAGACAACACTGGTTAGCACAGGTGAAAAGTATATTCTTAGAGCTGAACAGTGTAGTGTAAAGGATCATATTCCAATGCCCAGAAACTTTCTGTGGCAATGCTATTTTTAGTATAGGCATAGCCCAAGTAGCCAGATGCAGATTAGCTTTGACCCAAAAACCAAATAAGTGCATTCTAGTGGGACACTGTATTTCAAGCATAGTCACTCTAAGGAGCTGTTTGGTCAGCTGTGTGAATTCATTCTATTTCAAGTCAGTAATTTTGTTTGTTCCTTTTCAACATATTTTTATTTATTTGTTGCATAAACATAACCTTACAGAGGCCTTCCTTCCTTTTTCTACAATAACTAGGTCTTTGGGATCTAGCTTATATGTCAGTGACTTTCTGCTGCAAAGAGGTTGGGCTTGTTTGCATTTTTTGCCACACACCATATGGCTGCTACCATACTTTTCTTTACATCACTGATTTTAAACTCTGCTTTCCCAACATGCTCTTACATTTTACCTAGTTTAGAACTAATTACTATTTTTTTTAACTTAGATTTTTAATATGTATTGCTAATGAGTATTCTGACATTTTGGTGTATTTTGTTATATCCTACATGGCATCCATACCCATGGTTTTACCCCTAAGAAGCTGAGAGCAGAGAGTGACTTAAGGCACCCCACTCATTTATTATGAACAGTATTTCCTTCTTATTCCTTTACTGAGTGATTAAGTGAAGACTCTTCTGTCTTTTTCAGCAAAATTTGCTAGCATGCTGTGCTCTAGCAGAGGCAACAGGGAGAAACAAAGCCATTTATCAGTGTGCTTAACAGTTTTAAAAATCCAGAGCAGAGCACACTACAGATGCGTACAGCTGTTTCAACAGAACACAATCAAGCTGTTACTTCCACTGTATTTGGATATTCAGAGGATTCTGTCCCTTTGTAAAACAATTTAAAATCTACTCATGAGCATTGCTGTATGTTTGGCAGTGCCGTAAATTCTGCTTCTGTTGATATCAATATTGATATGTGAAAATAGGGAAAACCTTAATATATTTTCTGATCTGACTCAACTACAGGGTATAATTGCAATAGACAAGATGCTTTGGTAGTCATAATTAACAAGAAAAACAACAGGCTGTTTTTTGAAAAGTGTTAAACAACTTCATAGCTTATACTAACCTCATTGGGAGTTGAAGTTTTTGGAAAACAGAGTACATATTCAGGCACTTTATATTTAGGCCTTTCTTCTCTAACCCCTCAGGACAGTCTGGTTTTGTACTTGTACCTACAGTACTTATTTTTCTGCAATTCCGGTCACTGTGACTTAGAGAAATGAAGCTGGCTTTCCTTTTATTTTATTTCTTTTGCCTGGTGTTCCCTCTTGCTTGTGCTGTGTGTAACTGCATTGTAGGAGGTCTGACTGCCTAAACTTATTTTTACCCTACAGGTCACCTACAAGTATTTCAAGCACAATACAATTATTTCTTTTCAAATCTGTATGGCACTGATAGAAATGGAAATAGTTGCAACTCAATTCTATTGTAGAATAAGAATCCAAGATAGGAGAACTGTATTACTCAGCAAATCTCAATTCCATGAAAAGGCTTATTGAACAGCTAGTGAAGCAGAGACTAAGCAAAATAACTCACTGTCAGGTACCAGCTGTCATAAAAGATTAGACACAGACATTGAGCAGATAGAACTATTAATTTGATTCAGCATTTGTTATTCTTTTCTGGTATAAGATTCAAAGGTTTCCACTTCAGTTGTCAGTGAATGGACAGACTTCTCTTTACAGTCAGTTCTATAATCATTAGAAGGAATAGGTTAATATCAACTATTACTTAGTAGCAAAGGGGAAAAAAAGCTCCAAAAGATTTCTTGTTGATTGAAGGTATTAGTTATTTTGCCTGTTACGATAATATTCATTTATTATTGTACAAAACTCCAGTTTAATGTACAAGTAAGAATATGCCTTAAAACTTCTATTATTAAGTCTTAGATTACACTCAAAGATTTTTAGTGTAGCTGTTAATAGACCATAACTCATAAAGTGATTACAGGCCCACAAATCCCAAGTCCAAAACACTTATGCTAGGGAAATATTTTTGTTTGCATTTATCTTTTCTTTTAAAATGTGTATGTTAACTGTTGAAAATGCCTATTCAAATCAAATAATAGATTGGGTGAAAAAAAAAGGCTTTCTTGTTCATATTGTTATTTCAGACATCAGTGGGAATTCCTTGAATCATTTTCAGTGGAATTGCTCAGTACAATCAGTTTGTTTTAAAGACTGTTGATTCATCAAGTCATAGGTCTTATATGACAGAGGTAAATTTCAGGTATTTTTTTCACTCTGTGTGCTATCCTTTATGAAAATGTGAGCAGTGTGTGTATTCCCTGTGCAATAAAGCATTGCACAGAAGACAGATGACCTCCAATGGTTTTATATGTAAATTGTTTGTTTATTTATATATTATAAATACATAAACCTGTATTAAAATAAATATTGATTTATTGTTTCTAAATTAATCCTCAAAATGAGAACCTGTGAAACACTTTTGAGCTGGTCCCTGATATCTGACTATGTATCTACTTAGCAGGAAAGCTCCTACTTCTCAGAACTTGTCAAACTTAGAAGCTTTACTCCAGTTTTTAGAGAAGCTGATAACCAAAGGTGTAATATTAATATTCTGCATCTGTGAGATGAAAAGCATCTTATTTGGCATTACTTGTCTTTCAGATTATTCCTTTCATAGGGTAATCATATTTCCTTCATGAAAGCAGAAGCCAAGGCAAGGCAAGAAAATTTCTATTTCAGCTTTAAAATGCTCTCAGTAAACTGTTTAATAGAATTACAAGATAACAGGCAAGCTTAAACTGCAATTAAAAAGCATATAAACCCAAGGAACTGAGATCTAGTTAATTTTTCCAGTGAACAGATATGAAATAAATTTATTGAGCTTTTCTTTATTTAGGAAAACTGATACCACAGACAAATTAAAAGAACATGTTAGTTCAGTAATCCTATAACCCCAAATGAAACTGACCCTGCCGTGTCATAGTGGAAATGTTAACATGAATAACCCCAGTTTAACAAAGGAAATGTAGGAAAAGAAATACAAACAAGGAAACAAAATTGAGTCAAAGATACCCTAGAGTCATCAGTGAGTCACAGTGTTGTCATATCAATAGGCATTCTTCATCAGTAAAATTTCTATAGAGGATGTCAAAAAGATTATGTTTGATTACAATTATTGTAGTGTGAGTTGAGCTTCTATTTTCCTGTAGAGAGAGATCAAGAGAAAGTACTGAATATTTCATTGTTAACCAATTACAAAGATGTCAGTTTACGTGTCTTCTCTGGTTCTCCTGTTGACCTGCCTTACCAGAAAACCAAATGTTTTTATCAGTATGAAGTGGTAAGTAAAAATAATTTTCACATCCTTGCCAGATTAAAGAAAGGATACCTCTTCCACTCTTGGAAATTTAAAACAAAATATTGCCAAAAATTGTTCTTCATATTTAATGTAACTGGAATCTATCTAAGATTGCTGTTATTGTACACGGTTACTCAGGTACTGGTTACACACATGCCATCATATTGATGCCTTAAAGACTGAGGCGAAAAAATCTCCTGGCAAATTTATTTGGAGATAAGATAAGGAGAGCAGAAGCTTTAATGAATCTTCAGGCTCCAGGAATACATGTCCACAGGATCCCCCTCAGTTCCCAGGTTCCAAGATTTTATAATGATGTCCATCCAATCTCACTCTGTTATTCTNAAGCCCTGAGGCATCAATATGAATATCTTCAAAGCTAAAATTTTCTTTAACTGTATGTAATTTTACTCACTATTCATTTACATCTGGCTCTCCTGACAACTCTTCTGTCTTTCCCTTATATTGTACATTACTACATAAAGTTAGCTTTGCTTGTCTATCAGGTATGCTTATAGAACCTTTCCTTAGTTTTACTTTTTTCATTCTTTTTCAGAGGTCCATATTCTTCCAGCAAACACAGGGAAAAGTCCTTTTCACAAATAATCCATGCTACTTTTTTCTCCTCTCTTTATACCATAGTTCAACTTAATTCATTCACCCTTCCTAATTAAGCTAAACAGTTTAGAATTAAGGCAATAGTGTATTTTTGAAGTAGAAAAAAATACAGTAGAAAAGGTTAGAGGATAAAAATAGAGCTCAACCTTTTATTGCTTTGAAATCTGATGTTTTATTTTCTTTCAGAAGTGCTGCATATTGCTAAAACTGGAGTCATTAGTAGGGATTTAGTACTGTTATACAACTTACACAGTCTGTTTTGACAAACACATTTCTTGATTGTTTTTTGATAAAACAAATGGGTGTTATCATCCTGGATTCTATGTCATGCCCTTTCTGAAGATTTGCAGCCAAAGCAAGCAGTGTCAACAGCCGTATCCTTTTGTATTAATATGCTTTCATCGTCTTTGAAATAGTGAAGTTTATCTCCCTTATTTCTCATTATATATGTATAGAAATTTATTCAACTTCTTTAGAGTCTTGAGTTGCATCTCAAATTTGTTCCTATCCTTGTCCCTAGGTTAATTTTTATGTATTAATATATTTATCTTTATTACCACATATTACCACATTTTCTGTGAGTGTACGGAAAAATCCTTTTTAGAGTTCTGCCATAGTGGTTCTTTCCATCTGCAGAAACAGAATAAAAACTTGGCTTGTAAAACCTTTGATATTTAAAAATAAGTTATCAAATGGAAGGGGTTTTTTAATGGCTTCCAATAACACAAGCTGCAAACATGTTAAAAATAGAATTATAGATTTAAGTTTTTGTTTAGCACCATGAAAAAGTAAAATATCCAGGTCATAAGAAGAAGATGAGTAAGTAAAACTATCTTAGAAGGTAGTTAAAAACTATGTGAATATTTCCAGATACATGCCAACTGCACCAGGCATTAATAAATTACCTGGTTTAGAACCAGACGCACTAGAAATTCAGTAAAGAAATCAGTAAAATCCTCTTTATAATAAATAAAGGGGAAAAAAATCCTCTTTAGTATTACTTTAAAAGATTTGATGGGTGATATGGATAGAAAGAGAGAGAAAGGAAGAGGGAGAGGTATGAATTCAGAAACAATAGTCTTATGTTGTTCAAGCCTTCAAATAATCTCAGATTGTGATTGGTGCAGATTCCGTATTTATTCATACAGTCTAGAAAGTCATGACATAACTTACAAGGTGGGTAAGAATAAACGGACATACCAGATCTCAAGACTGGCCATTATGTTAGTCCATTGTAATGTTTCTCTTGTAGATAATTCTTTTCAGAAAGAATTCAGACTTCATATATATATACATGATATATAATATTTATATTAATTAACAATCTGACCAAGTAGACACTGAACTGAATCACAATCACAATCACAATCACAACTAACTTAACTGGATCCTGCATCAGGAATTTAAATACTTGTGGATATTTCTAATAGCCAAATGGTTATCTAACCTGGGTTATATATCCAAAAATGTCTTTTTTAGACCTTAGTTTCAATGCAACCTCAACACAAGGTAACCTCAGATTCAACAGAACATGAATTACCCAGAACATACCCACTGAATGTCCAACTATTTCCACCCATGTTATTATTTTAATACTTTAATCACCTGGGAATGGCTTCATAAATTAAGGCAGGAGCTCAAAAGTGATGGTTGAATCCATCTCTCATCTCAGTCTTTTCTAAAGCATTTGCTTCTGTGTGAGAGCCCCAGAGAATAAGCTGGCAGACAAAGGCCCAAAAGAAACATGATTTCTCAGTTCTTCCTTCAAACAGAACGAATTAGCTGGAATTAGCAAGAGGAATATAGATGATTACATACTCCAATATGCATAATTATACTTTTAATATAAGCACAGCATACACAACACCAGCTTATGAAATTATCCAGGCATAATACTGCACTGAAAGGAAGGCCTGCTTCATCATTTTTCATTACTCTGATACCTTAGAACTTGCTTTATTAGTTTAGTTATGACAAACCTGTTAATAACACTTGTGTGACTGGAAAAACAAATTATTTGATATAGGAGTTATGTTGTGCCAGAAAGCATGTGATAAAGTAAGCAAGCAAGTCTTTTCAGAAAGACATTTGGTGAATGGCTTCGGTGAATTAAGTGCTGTATTTTAATTTGAGGCTGCAGCCAATAATTGGCTATCTCTAACATTTACTGCTTATACTATTGTTTCAATTTATGGCAATCTCAATTAAATGACCCAAGATAAGAGAAATGTTGGATTCCAAATGAATTTAGTCTATGCAAATCCCATTTGCAACATTTTAACTGAATTTCAGAGGAGTTGTCTTCATTCAAATGTAATTACTGCCTTGCAGTACGTTATTTCAGCTGGCGCCATGATTTGGAAACTTTGATTAAAACAATATTTGATCAATACCATCAACAGAACAAAATCAGGATTTGAAACAAAGATTTTTCAGTCTAGAGATGATTTCTACTTATCTGTTAAGGCTACAAGAAAGAAAAAAGTAACAAATTCTCAAATGTGACTGTCTCACTTGTTCAATGCAAAACTTACTATTAGTTACTTTGAAAAGAAAGTGTAAGAGCAGTTGGACCTTCTCATAGCATATATTTTTAAACTCAGAGACAGGCAAGTGGGAGCAGTAAAAAAAAAAAAAAAAGGAATGAAAGCATTTATTTATTTTTTTATTTATCTATACTAAACCAAAACATAATAAGCATAGCATTTTAAAGAATAATAAAAAAAGAAAAAAAGACTGCATTTAATTAATAAAACCCAAAATGTCTGAAACACTTGATATTTCATTGAGGCAATGTTGTCCCAAGTATACAGCCGGTTGGATATTTAATTATTTAACTAATCAATGTAATCACTAAATTATCACATATCACCAAAGTGTTTCTCCTTCCACATGAATTCAGTTGCTCTTTGTCTGTCCTTTCTTGACACTTTAAATTACCTTTACATCAATACACAATACTCACTATTTAAGTGATGGAATTAACACACTTTGTAAAAATACACTTTACCCATCCTTAAATTTTCCTTATTTCATAAGAAAACAAATGTATAGCCAGTAATGTTTCTGGAAACAAAATTGTTTCTGCCTTTCACTTTTTTACTTTATTCCATAGTATGACTAGAAATAATGTTGGCACTTCCCTGACATGGGGTTAATACATTAGCATTTTCACTTGATTCAATCAAGTACATTCCTACTTTAGAAAATGACTGTGAAAGGAAGTAAAGAGAAGGAAGTCACTGGGAATATGTTTACTGTCTATGAAGGTGTTTTTTTATCCCATCTTCTCCAATTTAAACAAACATTTGGATATTCTTCTCAGCCCTGCATACTCGGTTTGTGATTTGAGAATCAAGCTGGCTCACTTCCATCTCATCTATTGTCATCAACAATACAAGTTTTGCTGCCCAGATTAGTCCCTTGTTTGCACCTATGCCCCCAAATGCCATAACTGGGTTTGCACAGCTGTAATTGCCTGAAATACAGTAAACAGTTCAAATAATGCAAAAACCAGAGTTGGATCCACATGTGAATCTCTTAGCAGTGGACTATAAGGTCAACCAGAATAAAAAGCTTACCCTTATGACTGAAGCTGGTAGATGTAATTTTTTCAGGACCGGCTCTGTCCTCTGATTACTTGGAGAAGGAATGCATTTTGATACACTGTTGGGAGGGATAGGAAGCAAACAGAATATGATGTGGACTTTCTGCAGAAAACAGAATTTGGATTTACTGTCTGAGCTGTGCTTTGTAGTTGAAATAAAATGTAATATCCCTGTTCAGTTTTTCCAAATGTGGGGAGTTCAGACATGCAATAAAGAGAAAGATATCAGTGATTACTCTAAGATTTCAAGATAGTTCCTAACTAAAAGGATTATAGTAAGGAGTAAAGTTTTACTCTTTAATCAGTGGGATTAAAAATAATTTTAAACTGTTTAATCCATCAGACTTAACCTCTTACTGTTATCTATAATTTACTTTTTTTTTTTTTTAATTGAAACCACAATCCGCACACTATATTAAGTAGTAGAAGGCCTGGGTGAAATTTTTATTTTTAATTTCTGACTATTTCTTAAGTGTAATCTTGCCTGGTAGTTCTCTACAGTGATGATGAACAGAACATGCAGTACATAATATTCTTATTTCTCTAAGAGAGAGAGCATAAACACAGAAGGCCAAAAGCCCTTAATCTCTCAGGCAGACCTGTCTGCATTGTAGATAAGGGCCTCTCAAATAGTTCTGTGGTCCCAAAACACAATTCTTTTCAATCCAGCAAACGAATATCTAAATTAGCTTTTATAATTGCATCACCTGCTGCAATAGGAAAAGTAGAGCCTGATCCCAGCCTTCTATGTCAAACAGAAACATTTTCATTTATTTTAGCAAAAATAGGTTTGGGTTCACAAGCCTAAAGAACTGATGATATTTGAATGCCAGCTATATAAAGTTGTATTTGAACAGTCTAGTGTTTCCATTCTCTCTGGGCATAAAAATTACAGATTTTATAATAGGCTTTTATTCCTTTGAACCTGTTTTCCCTTGATTTCAGGTTGCAAAAGTGCTATCCACCAAGGCATCTCTCCAATCGTTAAAGAAAGACCTTTTGTGATATTTTTAATTAGTTTTAACCGTCTTCACATCTCTAAGCATGGTTATGGACACTCATTGATTTTAATTACCATACTGATAGCTTACTGCTTTGCACTCCTTATTAAAATGACCCTGTAGCATTTCTTTTGAACGAGTCTTCCATTCCATGTAGCTTTCTTTTCTTTTCTTTTCTTTTCTTTTCTTTTCTTTTCTTTTCTTTTCTTTTCTTTTCTTTTCTTTTCTTTTCTTTTCTTTTCTTTTCTTCTTTTCTTTTTTTTTACTTCTAAAACATTGATTTGAATTTGGATTTTCTGTGCTAAAATGTTGAGCATTGTGAGAAAATTTTGCATGTTATCAATTTGCATAAGCATAAAAGTTTTGAAGATAGACAATAACTTCATAATTCTTTTTTCCCTGACTACTTAGAGAGTTTTTTTAGTAGAGGAGAGTGTTTGCATGTTTGTCACATAATGTGAAGCTTATGAATTCATTACATTCATGAAAAGAAGCAGAAATCTGTTACCAACAGCAGTGTCCAATATTAATGCTCATTTGCTCAGCTTCTAGCTAATCTCACTAGGGTTTTTATCACCTAGAAACCAAATTTGTGTACAGTATTACCCCTTATAAAGCACTTCTCATTAAAGCAGAATGCACCTTCTGTTCCAAAGAGGAGAAATTTTCCAGTTGACCGCCAGAACTAAATCATATATTCTCTCAGTTCTTCAAATACATACATTTCAGTTTCATAAACCCCCGCTCTCTGCTGTTAGTTTTACACATGAAGATGTGCAGCATTTAAGCAGCATAACATATTTTAATACCGGTGTTATTCTTGCTTCTTCCCCTTCTCTCTTTCATGTCTAGGACACATAAACTCTGTAAATTTGCTACTTTATTCTTTATAAAACCTATTAAGGAAAATCTGTCCCTGCCTTGCATGAGAGAAAAACTTGAAGACATATCATAAAAATATTTCCCTATTTGGGAATCAGATGTATCAAAATCTCTGTACTCCCTCAAGGTTATGAAACAGTAGCAGAGTTAGAGGTGAAAACCTTTCCAAATGGAACAGAAACGTTATAAGGGTTTAGAGCAGCTTTTTATTTGTCTGCCAGTCAACAATTTGGAAAAAATTACAGAGGAAATTTAACACTGGCGCTTCTTTTGTTTTTATTTTCCCTGAAGTAACACTACACTAGTTTTGCCATCTGAAGTATCCTCTGTATGTGTAAAGACAGTGTCTTTCTACTAAGTCCTCTGTACTACTACTACTACTACTACTACTACTACTACTGCTACTACTACTACTACTACTGTAGATTGTGGAGCACTTGGCTTCCAGTTCAAAACTGTAGGATATTTATATAAACTAAAAAGCTTCAGTTGTTCTGTAGCTAACAAGCTTATTTTGTCTTTGAATTAGTGAATATTTAATTTATTTGGGAACCATTTTGATTTTAGATGTAAGTCCCATTTTTGAGCTGGAAGCCAAGTTGATCTGTCCTTTCTGTAACTACCAAGTATTCAAAATTCTTCCTATGAAAATTTTTTATTCAATAAGGGTAAGTGTATATTAGGGAAACCTGGCTTAGAAGTTACTTCACAGCCACCTTGCTGCAATGACTATATGCAAGCTAACTAAAGACAGAAATAATAATGTTATTTATAAAGTACATTCCAACCACCTTTCTATTGAACAGTAGTTTTAAAAAATATATTGATTACTACAAATATTTACTGTTATTATTGGAAAGTAAAAAGTGCAAGAATTTTCTTTACTAGAACTTGGTAGCTTTAGAGTGTTTTAGTAAGGACAGTTATCACATCACAGTCTGAAACTTCAGGATACCACTGTGTTTGTTACCTTACTAGTTATTTTCCTTAGAAACTGTTCTTCCCTCTTTAATTTGAATTTGTAGACAGACTTGCTTTAGCTTTTCAAATATGTACCTGTATTTATTTTATATTTGTTCTTTAATATGTTCCTCTGAATGGTATATGAGAAAATTAAAATGAAAACATAAAATCAGCAATAAAACTTAAATAGTTGTTTACCAGTGAAGAAGTCTTTTATTTCCCTGTTTCCTTTATAATACCATATTCACCATTAGCATTTGCAGTGACTCAAAATGCTGAACTAAGGAAGGCAGCATGATATTTGTGCCAAGTGAAGAAGTGATTCCTGGAATGTCCTTCATTGCAATGAGATAAACAAAGGCCTTTAAAGTTCATAGTAGAATTTGAACTAACATATAACATGCAAATAAATCTCTTTTATGCAAATGCAACTTTCATTAAAATGTGAAGCTCTGCATAAAACTGAACAGCTGACTCTGCACTCTGACATTAAAAAAAAAAAAAAAAGAAAAAAGAAAAAGAATAATTGAACCCAGGCATTATTATTTTTGTAGAATGAACCATATACAGCATGAATTCTAAACTGCAGTGATGCAGACCATTCTACAGACATCTGGATCTTAATCCACCAATCATTTGAGCTACTTCTCTAAGCTATTTCCCTTAGTGAAAAGCAGATTAAAGATTCTAACTCATCTCACAATGACTCTACACAGTGATGACATTAAATATTTTTAGATATAATTTTTAAGTGTTTATTTTCATTATAACTGTGTCTGTCTATCATGTGCAAATCTTTTTTTATATCCAAAATGTAAATCTGAATCTAAAGCTTCAATATTTGGTAAAACCTCAATGTTTTATGCTTTCTGATCTTCATAGCTGATTTTGGAATTACCCATTCTTATGTGTGAATATTTTCAGATACATGCCAACTGCACCAGGCATAAATGAAGTGCAAATCATGAGCAATTTAGATTAAAAGAGCTCATAAATAAATCATCTGAATGCTGCAGTATCTCTGCACTACCCTAATAGAAGAACTCCAGGACACAGACACAGCTTCCTTTGATAGCTTTCTAGGTTATTGTCCAACATTACAGAGTTCAAGGAGTTCAAGGCCAGAATTGACAAACATGTTTAATTTTACTTCATATATATCTCAGTCAATTAATTTTCATAAAAGAGACTTTTAGCTGGTGTAAAAAACATTTTGAGATACAATCAATGGCTCTCTGTGTCACAGCTGAGAAAAGACCAGTGTATCACAATGCCCAACAATCTTACAGTGTCAGAAAACTGACAGAAATAATTGTTGGAAGCAAATAGTATCCAACATAATAATAATAGGAAAAAAAAAAAGAATTAATATTTCTGCAGTCCCAGAACAGTTTCTTTGGGGAGTTCCCTCCAGTGTAAACTTCAGTGGACACACAAAAACTCAATAAAAGATTATACTTGTCTTATTTTCTCTAATTTAGAAATATTATAGAATACTTCTACTTACAAACCAAAAAGCCAATCAGACTGTTTTATGACTAGGTTATGAACACTCTCTTAAATAAACACAGATTAAAATTAACCTAACAATTATAGGTGCTAGTAAAAGGTTGTTCAAGTGTCAAAAACTTGATACAGACTAGGTATATTTGAAGCTTGTAAAGTTTAGAAGTGAATGTGCAAATAATACCAAGAATAAATCGTTGTCATTTGCTGGTCTATAGCGTTCACCAAGATTTCAATTTTTATGTGTCTGTACTGTGATAAACTGTAACGGTCAGAAATGAG
>VXBX01008835.1:117361-149026 GCA_013400415.1 Scytalopus superciliaris | reverse complement strand
AGTGTCCAAGGCCAGGTTGGATGGGGCTCTGAGCAAGCTGGGCTAGTGGAAGGTGTCCCTGCCCATGGCAGTGGGTTGGAACTGGATGGCATTTAAGGTTCCTTCCAACCTAAACCATTCCAGGATTCTCTGATCATTGTTTGAAGCTTTAAAATTCCTGAAACGAATCCTGAGGGTGGGCACATTTGCTCGTGCATTAAATGTTGGATAAGAAAACAGCTGATGAGACTGCAATGAATCTACAGAGTTGGAATGATTGACTTAGCTGACTTTTTCCCTGCTGCTCTGGGTTTTATTATCTCAGAAGATGCTGCAGAAACTGTTATTGGATAGATAACAAATATGTTATTGAGTATGGTTCTTCACTGCTCCAGGACAAAAGTATGAATGAGTACTGGACCATTTCCACATTGAATTTCATGATAAAAGACTATTTGTACATTAAAAATATTCTCCAGTATCACGAAGACAGGCACAAAAGGAAGCTGGGAAAAATGTATTCTAAAGAAAAAATTAAATTTGTGCTTCCACTTTACTTTTGGATAACTGCTGACCAACTCAGAGCATTTTACAGGTTGAGAAGTACTAACAACATTTATTCCAATGCATAAATTTTGTAAAAAGCCTGAATAAATGACTGAGGAAAAAAATAGAAACATTTCTTGTCAGAAACAGATTTAGATTTGATTTAGTCAAATGCTTGTTATACAATTTTTTAACCATTTGAGCAGATATTATATAAATTAATTGAACTGCTCCACTTAGGATCAAGTAAGTTCTAAATCATCTTGGTTATCATGTCTGCACTGTGGTGAGCTAGATCCACCCAGTTTCAGAACACTTTTCCACAGAGCAATTTGTTAACACTGTCACATTCAGTGCAAATCTTTCCTGATAGAGGATAGCATGTGTTAATTATTGTTTAATCCTATTGCTTCTTGATTAAAGTAGAAGTAGAATTAGAATCTTTGAAATTCTACCTGAAAAACAGGAAAGTGTTGGGGTTTTTTTTCTCCCACATGCACTAAAAGAGAGGCTGAAATTTGACCTGCCAGATCAAAATTGAAAGGGAGGAAGGGGAATTATTATTCACATTTCCATTACTTTCTGGTTTAAAACTAAAATGGCAAATAAATAAATAATTAAACACACTATTTCAAGCAAACCTGAGTAGGAGTTCCCTCTTTTTGTTTGGCAATTAAATTAATTAGCCCCTTATCTCAAAGCTTAGCTGTGTTCCTGAACCATGTGAGACTCGATATTCATGCTGAAGGTTAAATCCACTTATCAAGGCTTGCAGTGCTGAGCTTTCTCAGGCAAAGGAGAGGCAGCAGACACATAGGCAGGGTTTAATGAAATGTTGGAAAAGGCAGGATGCAAGGAGGATGAGAAAAGAGGTGAAAAATCACATGCTGACAAGGACTGGTGAGTAGGTGGGTGCTTAAGCTCAGCCTCCGAGTGAGCATGACTAGAAAGGAGACTAATTACTTTCATTTGTCTGGCACAGTGCTGGTGTAAGACATCAAGGGGTGCAAATAAAAGTTATGTGTAGTCCAATCTCTGTTCAAAAGAGACATTCCTAAGGCTCAGAGGACTTCAATTCAGAGGCTAAAAGGAGAGTTGTAGGTATCAGGAAAGTAATATTTTGTCTAAAAAAATATGTATTCAACAAATCTTTTGTGCCTTTCCAGTTGGTTTGTAGACAATTCTCTGGCTATTTTTGGTTTTTTGTTTTTTGGCTTTTAATTTGTATAGTTATTTTAAAATTGCTGCAGGGTCCTTGTATTGGCACTTCTGTTTTGTGTGATCAGATGTGCAAGAAACACAAGACTAAACTCCGCTTCTGCCACAAAGGTTGTGTGCCGATAGCCAAGTCAGACACAGGCTGACGTGTCCAACATCCAGGTGTGTATCATATGTTGTGTGTGATTGATGCTCATCCCATTTTCCCATAAAACATCCTCTTTAGCTGTTTGGATTGCAGGCTGTCTAGGCAGGGACTCCTTTGGATTGTCTGGTTGCTGCCAAAACCCAATATATTAAAAAATCACTACCTTACAGCAATATTAGAAATCAAGAGACAAATTATCTGTATCCTTAACTTTATGGAATGGCACAAATCTTTTAGCCTGTAAAAGTCAAAACTGCATGAGATGAGATGCAGTTGAAATGAGAATTTTTTTTGTGAAGAAATAAAGGCAATTATTTCAAAGAGAACTCTAAAGAAAAAAGTGTGACCTTCAAAAACTAGAAATGTGATTCACAAAGAGAGGAATACAGGGAAGAAAGCTATCAAATAGCAATTACACCATCACATATTCCCTGGAGATTTCTTAGACTTCCTGGGGAATTTTCTGACCATAAATTCCTGCTGCGATCCAAATCCTATGGCATGATTTATTGCCACAGAATCACAGAATCCTCAGGGTTGGGAGGGACCTGTGGAGATCATCCAGTCCTAGTGCCCCTGCCAAGGCAGAGTCACCTGGAATCCCATCCTCCTGGGTGCCATCCCTCCACCAGACAAACACACTTCAATGGAAACGCTGATTTTCCAGGCTGAAAATTGAGATGTGACTGCTTTAATCCTGCAAGTCCTATGGGTACCTCCTATAAAATGGGATTCTTCAGTTCTGTCAAGCGAAAAGGCTTCTGGATAAAAAGAAATGACATTGTTGTCTGCATTTCCTGACATGCTGCTTACTCTACTGTTTAACCTTCTGCCTTGTCTTCCCTCCCCTGGTCAGAATCCACAGTTTTCCAGGCAGATTGCTGATGCCTCAAAATCACCTTATAATTCCTCATAGAAGAGTGGATGGAGTACTACATTCTTCGTTTATTTGGTTGATTAAAAATATTTTAAAGGTAAAAAAAAAAATCTAATCAGGCTTAACAATTGATTCAAAATGGAAAAAAAGAAAAATAAAAGAAGAAAAAAGAAATTGCTCTAAGCTGAAATATTTCATTACAGCACCAACAAATAGCAGAAGTTTTATCCAAGTCACTCAGATTGAAATACTTCATGTGGTTCAACATATAAAAATTTTAAACTCAGGTTGGGTGAATGCAAGAAAAAAATACTCAATCTGATTTCTCTTAGAGGGAATTTGGAAATTCAAATTAAAAAACTCCCTAATTTTGATGTGAAAGTGCTTAGAGTTCTGCTTAAAAGATAATTTGAAAGCAAATTTCTTCACGGTGCTTGCAATCCCATCTCTAGAGGTATATTATGTTTTGAGACATTTGAATTAAAGCTGATAATTAACATTTCTGAATGCACAGCCCTGAGACGTTTTCAGATCTGGTCTACATCAGAATATCCACTCTTTGGGTTGTTGAAGCCCCTGCAAGTAATTCTTCCTTCCCTATCCAGCTGAAAAGGGTTGCTTTGGACATTAGCACGGGTGTGTACTGATTTTGTTTCAAATGGTCATTTTAAAGGAATATTTAAAAAATAATTTTTCTGTTCTGCATAGCAGCAAACTGAGGCCTTTGATTCTTTTCTTGTTTCCTCAGGACTTCTTTATTCTGCTGGATTGTAATAATTTGCAACAACAATATTATGGGGTAAAGTCCATTTGACTTCTGGTCATCAGGACCCCTTTGGCTTTAGCATGAATTGGTTCAGACACAAGTTATTTTTAAGTCCTCTACAAAAGGTTCAGAATCTGACTGAAAAGATGGTGTCCAGAGCCCTTTTTCTTTGCATAATACATGAAATATATGCAAAGGAGAATCACAGGTGACTGCACAGGTTTGTGGCTTTAGTTCACAGTCTACAGCTGCTGTTCTGCCATCCACTTTGGATTTCGCTCTTTTGGTGGAACTAAAAAAAGACAAAACAAAATGACACTAAAGGTTTGCACAAGCAAAATCAGATTTGGGAGCTGCCCAGCACTTATGGTTCCCATCATCATTTGAAGGAAAGGTTCAGCTCAAGAGGTCTTGTATCAAATCTACCAGATACGTGTTAATCATAAAAATAATACCTCTGAGAAAGAAAATAGTAGATGCTGAAGATTTTCTTAAAGGCCCTTGGTTTGTACACTAAGGGTACAGTGCAACACTCTCCTTTCCCCTCTCCTTCACCTTCCCATTCCTTTTTGCCTTTCCCTTCTCCCTCTTTTCTTAAATGCTGCTTGAACTCCATGCAAATGCCCTCTGAAGAGGAACTGCAGGTTGTGTTGGAGGCTTCATACACACACTCTGCACTGCAGTAGATGCATTATAACCTCACAGCCTTTACACACAGCAAATTCACGAGCTCTACCAGCCTATAAACACTGGAAATTAATGACATGACAGCCTCAGGAAGTAGTAGTACTTCAGATGTGCAAGTGCCTCATGGGAGGAACTCATTACTGGAGTTACAGTAAATTGCCATTGAGTGAATACTGGAGGAGCTTCCCACACTTCATAAGCTTGATCTTGTCTGACTTCAAGGGCTAAGTGAATTTTGGCATGATTATATATAGAAGCTCTGGCCATCTGAAAAGGTTTGGACTCCCAGGCTTGTTCCATGCACTTGTGGTGATAGCAATGAATGCACAGAATGCATTGTAATAGCCCTCTCTATGTTTTGGTTATTCATTTATTTTAAATAAAAGTCCAGCTATTGAGCATTTGCTAGTTGAGACCCTGCTGAGGAGATTTTAGGCTGGTTTTGTATATATGTGAGGTGCTAGGAGTTTGGGGCATGGGGGTGCAGAAAGGCATAGTCCAGGTATTTTATTTTTGGCCCCTGACAGACACAGTGCATTTGAATACACCAAGCAAGAAGCCTAGCTTGGATGGCTGCTTGCTTTGCTGTAGGAGACTTCCAGATTAATTTTTGAAAGTTTATTTTTTCCTCTCTTAAATAACTCCTTGCCTCATTCATTAGGGTTGTTCTCATTAAAGTTAAGCTCTTGGCTCTTCAGTGTGAAAGTTCAGAGTTTTAGTTGCTCCAGAAAGGAGGGCAAATTCCACTTTACCCCTTCTAATGGACAGTGAAGAAAAGGTGAACAACTGTGAGCATCATGTGTACCTTGTGCTGACTTGTTCAGATGTGTAGGGCCATGCCACCTGACATGGTTGCACCACTGATGGAAAACAAGGGGATTCTGCTGATTTTTATAAAGACTAGTGGTGCCCACATGTTGTCTTACACTGCTTGACTGCCTGCTGTTAAAGATATTTGTAGCAGAGAAATGGACTGTAAAAAAAGCAAATGCTGCCATAGTGAGATTCCAAGTGCTATCGGGAAAACAATGGAAAACATATTAAATGGATTTCCCAGCCCAGAGTGTGCTGGGCTGACATGCCCAGGATTAGTTTTGTTCAACTATTGCTAAATTGGCAAAATAATAACCTGCAGCTTCCCCAGTCCCTGTGCTGACATTGGATGTAAGTTGTTCTGGATAAGGCAAGATGCAGGCTTAATGCAAGAACTAGCGGACAAGATTCTCTGCCATATAGACAGGCTTATAAGCTTTCTTTTAGGCTTAAAAATGAAAACACCAGCCACAAATACTCAGGAATATCTAGTAGGCTGGAATTTGGGGGTGCTACCGATATTCAGTGCCCATTTTTGTTTGCTCTTCTGTTAACAAGTTTCTGCTGCTGACTGGATAACCCAACCAATACAGTGTACTTGAAAAATATTTCTTTCCCCCCCTCCTTTATTTGCTGTTAAGAAAAAAATGAGGTTTTGTCTCTACTGCCATATTTCAAATGCCTTTAAACCAGAGCCCTGCAGGAAATGCTACATTTTGGCCCAGCATTTTAATGCCTAGAGCTTTAGCTCAGCAGAGGGAAGGAGAAGACAAATATGTGGGGACTAAAATCTTACCCTGCTGCAGCACACTGTGCTCTGGGTGGGAGCTTTTGTGTGCATTCCTCACATTGTGAACTGCTCTGCATGACACTGATGACTTCAGAGGAATTTCTAACAACATGGGCAGGCAGTGGCTGTGATCCAGCTGTCTTCAGCTGGCCACCAAATTAAACTTCTGGTATTACAAAACAGAGGAATGTCACTTTTTCGCATTCCCCTTTCTAATGGAGGTGTTCAGGTGTGTACATGGCACAAAGGGAAAAATGACCAAGCACATCTAACTGCTGGACCCATGCTGCAGGAATCCTGCTAGAAGACACATCCTTTTAGTTTCTCAAAATCCAAGGGCAGTAGGATGAAAAATGTCGAGAGAAGGCTGTTCTTAACAGAAATGAATGTTCTGTGCACTTGATGAATGGCTCCTTCAAGGTAACAAACAGTGGTCCTGTGTGCATGGACGAGCAAAGCTCAGAGCTTCTGCTTGCTGGAAATGATACCTTCCTGTCAGAGGCTGGCTGATCTGTGATGTTGACTTCAGTGAGGTTTGTGGCACAAGAAGAGATTGCAACTTTTGGTCCTGCTCTACAAGTTGATTTGTCCACACACTATCTGTGGGCGCTGAGATGTTGCCAGACAGACACACAACAAAAATATGTTGAGGTTATCTTTAGGCAGAATCAGCAGCCTTGTCAAAACTACACCAGCAGCAGCTTAGGTACATACTCAGCCCTGGGTAGGTTCACCCCGTCTGCTTGCAGTGAACAGTGTTTCTTAATGTGGGGACAACTAGGTCTGATTAAAAATACAAGCAGAACTACATCTCTTCCAACCCAACATCTGCTTTCTTTCTAATCCGCTCATTGCTAACAATCCATTTGGAGACAGATAAGATCTATTTCTGTCCTACAGTGAAAAGCTCGTGTAGAAATACAACTAATTGTTGAGGTGGAAATTCAAGCACACATCTGTGTTAAGAAAGGACATGCCATTACAAATTGGTTTGACTGGGTAGACAAAATATTGAATTGAAATGAATCTGTGAATTGAAATAAACCGAAGAAGAAAAAGGAGAGACTTCCATACTTCCACAATTTTATTTGTTTTTTCACTTTGCTTTATTTTGTTGGTGGGAAGAAAAGGTTTTAAGTTGAACAGTTCTTCCCCAAATGCTGAAGTGTTCTGGGAGGTAACTGTGGGGAATCTGATCATACAAAATTTTTATATTGTTCTTTCCCTTGTATTTTCACAGATGGGTTCTTCTACGCTGAAATCCCATCATAGGGTTAGAGCAACCCTGAAAGTCCACTTTAACATAGGGACCCCATCTTGAGTTCCGCCTCCAGCTCTGGGGTCCCAGCACAGAAGGACATGGAGCTGTGGGAGCGAGTCCAGAGCAGGGACACCGAGGGGATCAGAGGGATGGAGCAGCTCTGCTGGGAGGAAAGGCTGGCAGAGCTGGGATTGTTCAGCCTGGAGAAGAGAAGGCTTTGGGGTGACCTCATTGTGGCCTTGCAGTGCCTGAAGGGAGCCCACAGGGAATGATGGAGAGAGACTATTTCCAAGGGCCTGGAGTGACAGGACAGGGGGAATGGCTTCAGACTGACAGAGAGTAGGGTTAGATTGGATATTATTGGAAGAATTTTTTCCCTGTGAGGGTGGTGAGGCCCTGGCACAGGTTGGGCAGAGAAGCTGTGGCTGCCCCATCCCTGGAAGTGTCCAGGGCCAGGCTGGATGGGGCTCTGAGCAACCTGGGATAGTGGAAGGTGTCCCTGCCCATGGCAGCAGGGGGTTGCAACAAAGTGACCTTTAAAATCCCTTCCAACCTAAACCATTCTGTGATCTCAGTGTACCATTATTCTCTATGGTTCAGGCTTTATTTACCATCTTGCATGCAGCATCATGCCAAATTCTTGTGGTTTTGGCAATATAGTATAACTCCGACGCAGGCTTAGCTCACACAGCTTCTTTGCCTAATGCCATATCTAATGAAATGGGGACAGCAGCATTACCTGACCTTGAGGGTGGAGGAAACAGATTATTTTGAGATGTGTGAATCTCTGTGTGAGCAGTTCATCTGGTTGTGACAGACACAAGAGATAATGGAATCAGTCTGTGCCTATGCTTGTAAGGTGCTGGGAAATGTGGTATTAAGCACATCCATTTCATTAGGTTGGTACTGAAATGGTGCTCTGTGTGCACTGTTAGTGGACACTGTGGTGTTGACAGCGTTACCTTCCCAGTGACACAAAGTGATATCCTCATCACTTATGCTCTCTGAGAGATCAATTACACTTTTCTCAAGTGTTGTAGGACCATTAACCTTAGCTTACCGCTCAAATTCAATGCGGTTAATTATAGCCTAAGTATCTGAGCTTTCATCTTGCAATGGCAATTGGATATGGTAATCTGCAATCCTTCATACCCTCAAGTGATGCTCAGTGGTATTGGGTGCTGCTCAACGGCTGCCATATCCTGCTCTAGAAGTTTTTCACAGAGGGAGATGCTAAAATTTATAAAACCAGTTGTTTCTAAATATATTCTCTGTTAGTGGAAGTGAGTAGGTGCATAAGGAACAAATAAACATGGCCTGAAAGGTGTATCACATTTCAAAGCAATAGAAACATAAGCATTCTTTCTGCAGATCAGTCATCAGGAATATAAAATAGCCTTCATATCAAAATCTACCTTTTTTCTTCCTCAGTGGTCAAGCCTTTGAATTGCCATTTGCTGAAGGCAGTAAGACTGGTCATTTCAACTGATTTCCCCTCCAGCTGACATATCTTGGCCTCTTTCATTCTGCCCCCATTATATGCATTTGCAGTCACCTGATATTGCCATCTTATGGACAGGAACTGAATTAAGCTGGCCTTTTTTCCTGAATACCATACCAATTCCTAAGTGTGCCATTTTATACACTGGATCATAAACCCCTACCCTGTCCATTGCTTCTACAGGCTGAGTCCTGCACACCCTACTAAAACCAACACAACCCTCTAAACTCTTTTTGTGCCTTCCTCAGTGTCATGCAGGACCAGAGACTGAATTTCTATTAAGAGCTACAGCAGCACTTACCACTGCAGATGAACTGGGGAAAATCTTGGAACACAGACCTGGTTTTGCAGAACTCAGCCTCTTTTTCTTGGGACAGGCTTTAACAATTACAAAACTGTCTTCTGAGGTTTTTAATGTGAGTGTTTGATGAATGCATATGTGAGCCTGTGGGTGTCTGTGGGCACATGTACTCACCCTTTGCCACAGCCACTGCCACACCTGCACCGGGGACAGAAGCACAAAACACTGCTGGTAGTTTTTATCTCTTCCCTCCAAAAGCAAATATGTCCTGAATCAGAAGCTGCATCCTGGTGCAAAATCACCTGGGCATTCCATGGACCTTGATTCTGGCCAAGAATGTGGCATCCCTTCGTGGCCTTCTGGACAGACTTCAGTGAAAAATAAGAAGGAAAAGTTACTGGCAAGTCACTCCAGTCCTGTGACATGGAGGACACACATGTTGCTTCCACTGCTCCTGCCACAGACTGCTGGGCCTTACACATCCCTTGTGGATCATCACTTCCTGCCTACAGAGTTTCACAGCATTAACAGCAACCAAAATTTAGTGAATAATTTGGTACTGATGTACATGTTGTTGTTCAGATTCCATAAGAGTAATTTATTGGATTCAGAAGAAGGATCTGATGAATCACAGAATCACAGAATCATAGGATGGGTCAGGTTGGAAGGGACCGCACTGGATTATCTGTTCCCACCTCCCTCCTCCAGCAGGGACATCCCAGAGCACATGGCACAGGATTGTGTGCAGACAGCTCTGGAATATCCCCAGTGAGGGAGACTCCACACCCTCTCTGGGCAATCTGTTCAGTGCTCAGTCACTGCACAGCAAAGAAGTTCTTCCTCATGACCAGGTGGAACTCTCTGGGCATCAGTTCCTGCCCGTCTCTCTTGTTCTATTACTTGGCACCACCAAGCAGAACCTGGTCCATCCTCTTGACACCCACCTTTTAGGTATTTATATACCTTATTGAGGTCCCCTCTCAGTCACTTGCTGGAAAGAAGGACTCCAAGTAAATTCTGAATCATGAGAAATTTGAGATACAGAAGGCATTTTCCTCAGAGGCCCAGAGACTGGGGAAACATTCCGTAAATTTTGGACAGAAGAGGAACTAGACTTCTGTTTTCTAAACTTTATGGTGAACTAAGCTGGACAACAAAGTTTGAGAGAGCTGTACCATTTTCCTGCACCAGGTGGGATGGAGGGAGGAGGCAGGCCAGGACTTCCTAAGACTGAGGCAATGCCTGGCCCACATGCAGGTGGAGGGTGGGAAGTGCTACATTCCTGGTTTTGTTTTCACTGCCCCCCACCCTGGTTCTGATTTTGCTCTTGGCAGTGAAAACTTTGGGCACTTCCACAGGCAATAGTGGGCCATACAAGCATGGTGTGGGTAGTAAGCCAAGCTTTTTGCCCTTTTGACAAGCAGAGGGTGAGAAATTGAGCTCATGTTGCAGAGCATGAGTTATCCAGTGATAAACTCAGATTGTACAGCACTGGGTATTCCAGAGCCCACACGGCAAGAGAGACATCATCATCTTCTCTGTCACTGCTGTGTTTGAAGGAACACCAGACCCCCACAACAGGCATCTCTACGAGTTTATTCTGCCGAGATTTTGGAAGTCAAAATTTGAAAACATCATCTCCTTCCCATCTTTTGACAGTACTTCCTCCCTCCCCCAAGTCTAATCAAAGGGTAAAACCTCTAAAAGTAGTCAGATGCAATATAGTGTAATCATCATTACTGTGTTAGAAAGTCGATGGCATAGGAGGCTCTGAGTAGCCAGCTTGGTGGTATTTATTGGGATTTAAGAGCTTACTATAATTATCACTTCCAGTAACTGCCTGGATTGACGTGTGAGGGGAGAAAGAAAGGAAGCCAGAAGCTTCCTTGTCAGGATGTGTGCAAGAGCAATGGATGGATGGATGGACAGGTGCAGGTGGATAAATATTTACTCTGTCATGCATTTTTATGTTTTCCCAGCCAGCTATCCCTGTTCTTCTGACATCTCTTGCAACAGTTCCAACCAAGGTCAGGCCTACCTGGAGACTGACATTATGAACAGATGTGATTTTGTCCAGCCTTTATGACCTTTCATTTTTCAGTGCCTACATACCTCCAAAAACACAAGTTTTCTGTAAGATTCTCTTTTTTTTTCCTAAGAAAATTTGGCCTTAGCAGGTGAGTTCCTAGCACATGGATGAAAACCACTGGAAACAGCATATTTTAGATGACTCTGGGAGCTTGTAGCCAAGGAAAAGTTACAGCAGATTCCCACTAATGTAATTTCTTCTCCTGAAGGCTCATAACCTTGCCAGGGTCTCTTCCCATCCATCCCAGTGGTGTGGGTCTATCCTGTTGGCCCTTGCTATGGTACAAATGTCTTTAGTGGTCTCTTTTGAAAACTATAGAAAAATCTGAAACATCCTAGGTTTTAGGGTCTCCATGACAATTCCCATCTTATCATCCTATTATTTTCAGCCAGTTGACACTTTTATTCCCCCTAAAGGGAGCAAATAAAAAGAAAGCCTTGTTTTAATTAATCTTTTCATAGGGCAACTTTGCTGCCCTGAGGTCCAGGCTGAAGTAATTTTCAGGATGATGGAGTCACATCATTTGGTGACCTTGCCACTACTAATGTAGCACTTCTGAAGTGTAAAATGGATTTTAAACTAATGGGAAGTCCAGTAATAAATGTCCCATATATGTTCATGCCCACACTGTACTCTTCTTACAGAAATCTACCTTCCCTCACTCAATGAAAGAGCAGAAATGGGATTTTGATATTTTGGGGTCCAAGGAGGCCTGAAGCCTAGACACATTATTTTTTTCTTTATCTGGGATTTCCCTTGAGCTCTCAAATATTTCATATTCTTTATGATTTACACAGGGCTTCCCCATCTGCCTTTCACTTCTTCCCTGGGATCCCCCCCGTAGTCTGTCTTAGGGGAGCCTGGCTGCCACAGCCGTCTGTGATGGGATTAGTCACAGTAATGCTGCAGAGTTAAGCTCCTTACACTGAAGCCTGGGAGAGCTGGTAATATTATCCAAAGAGCAAAAGCCTAAAGCGATGTCTGGCCTGTGTTGTTTTATTCAAATTATGGCTTGAGGTGGTGGCAGGCAGTTCTAGTTTTACCAATTGAAAACACTTCCCCAGAATCATAGAATGACTTGAAGGGACCTTAAAGATCATCTCGTTCCAAACCCCCTGCCATGGGCAGGGACACCTTCTACTAGCCCGGGTTGCTCAGAGCCCCATCCAACCTGGCCTTGGACACTCCCAGGGATGGGGCAGCCACAACTTCTCTGGGCAACCTGTGCCAGGGCCTGCCCACCCTCACAGGGAAAAGTTTCTTCCTAATATGTAACCCAAACCTACTCTTTCAGTTTGAAGCCATTCTCCCTTCTCCTGACACTACATGCCCTTTTAAAAAGTCCCTCTCTCTCAGTAAACCAGTATGAATTTTCTGCATTTACTGTCTTCACCACCTGTGTGTCATCCCACTGGGGTGCTGTGAGTTGCTCTGTGAATTATTATAATTGTGAATAATCAGTGTGTTATTATGGCTATGACTGGATTAACATGATTTGATGCGTTTTGTAATCCTCTCTTAAGTGGGATGCCCTGGCATGACTTTTCTTTTGTGATCTCATGAAAATATTGCTTGACTACTGCCCTGCTTGGGCACACAGTCACGAAACTTCTCATTTCATGTCTATCCATGCTTTATACACCCTGAGGACAGTGATATGAAGTTAGTCTCTCAGAGAGGGGCTCTTCATCAGGAACTGCAGTGACAGGACAAGGGGGAATGGCTTCACGCTGACAGAGAGTGGGGTAAGGAATATTGAGGGAGAAATTCTTCACTGTGAGGGTGGGCAGGCCCTGGCACAGGTTGGGCAGAGAAGCTGTGGCTGCCCCATCCCTGGAAGTGTCCAAGGCCAGGCTGGATGGGGCTCTGAGCAACCTGGGCTAGTGGGAGGTGGCCCTGCCCATGGCAGGGGGTGGAACTGGATGATCTTTAAGTTCCTCTCCAACCCAAACCATTCTATGATTCTGTGATTTATTGTCTTTGCACAGTCAGTTTGCAGTTCTCACTCAGCGTGTAGCTTGAGCCTGTCTGTCTCAGTCATTATAGAATCTAAACCTTAAAAAATAACCCCACGAAGACCAAATGAGGACCATCTCTGAATGAAAACTTCTGATGGCTGGAGACAATTGTGTCTGATGGTATTGAGGACCTTCTCTTCACCTCTCAGAAGACATCTCATTTTGTAGTCATCTCACAGTCATTATTAAATGCTTTCAAAGGCTTGCTTTTGGTTTTGTTTGGTTTTCCCCAAAGAACTTACTGAGTTCATGAAGAATGTTGCTGGACTTTCATCCTTCCCTTGCCAGCATGTCTTTGTGGTCTTTATTCAGCTCTGTACTGGAGAACTAAGAGCCTTCAATACCAGTGTGTAGATCAGGGACTGGATTAAGGTAACATGTTAAAAAACATGCACTGCCCCTACCTCACCAAGACTCTCCAGAGACTGGAGCAAGCAACACTGGAGCTTTTTCACTGTGATGAAGCAAGGCTGGTCAAAAATTAAGTAGGGCAAGAAATAAAGCCCGTGCTTTATTAATCTGTCCTTCCTACCAACATGTCCTCACATTTCCACTTCTTTACAACTCAGAGAAAGAGCACTGCACTCAGCCCATTTTCTCTGGACCTGCTTTCACTTGTTTACATTTCAGTTTCAAATGGTAAATTGAAATTTTGGTAAATTTGCATCCTGAGGTGCTTTTGGTGGGTGCTCACAGTTCATGCAGATATAGCAACGAAGTAACTGAGTTATCAGTTATGTAGCAATATCTTGACTCACATTGGCTTCAAATGTGTTGTTAGCCTTGATACTCACCTAGCACAACAAATGTTGACTAGAAAAAGTAACACTGTGAAGCAAATAAGCCTGTTTGAAATGATATTTTGACATATAACATCTACTTGGGAAAGTCACAAAAAGAAGAGTTACATGTCAAAATACTACTCAATATTATAGGCACAACTGAAGTTTAGGCCACTGAACTTTGCACCTCTGCTCTCAAGGGACAAGAAAATTCAAATGAAGAGCTTGTGTTAAAGGTCTTTTTAGTATTTCCACATCTATCTCTGTACATTTTTACTGTATATAAATAGCCTGAAAGGACAGCCCTGCATTCAAAGCATGCAGTTAGCATGGATTGGTTCTGACATGGAAGCTATTCCCAGCTTTATCTTTAACAGCTAATATTTTAAAGTCAGCTCTATTTAAGCCTGAAAAGTACACCGAGGAGGTTTGAGGTAAACAGAAGCACAACATTTTAGAGTGGTTATTTTCATTTTGGGGTGCATTTTGCATGGCAAGGCTTTGGCAGCAGGAGGGTATAGGGGTGGCTTCTGTGAGAAGGTGCTGTAAGATACTCCCATGTCCTAGAGACCCAATTCCAAGTGGCTGCAGGACAGACCTGCCACTGGTCAGCACTGAACCCATCAGGGATGATGGGAGAGATCTGGGATAACAGGTTTAAGAAGGGAAGAAGCACACACAGATGGAGAGAGATGGTTTAAAGAGTTGGTTTTATTTCTTTGATTTGACTGGTAATAAAATAAGGTAATTTGCACAAGCAGAGTCTGTTTAGCCCATGTCAGGAACCGCTGAGTGATCTTTCTCTGTCCTTATCTTGACCCAAGAGCCTTTTGTTGTATTTTCTCTCCCCTGTCCTGTTGAGGAGAAGGAGTGGTAGAGCAGCTTTGGTGAGCACCTGGTGTCCAGCCTGGGTCAACCCACCACACTAGGATAGGATCTCAGAGCACTGGATGTTCCTGTGCAGGGCTAAGGGTTGGCTGATCCTTGTGTGTCCCTTTCAATTCAGCATATTCTGTGAAAAAAGGCTCGTTAAAAACAGAAGTTCAGTGTCTGGAAACCAATACGTAGGAAAATATCTGCCTGCAAGAATCCAAAGTATCTGTACTCTGTCAGACTTTGATGCCCTGGATTGATAAATCTTTACAATTAGTCATCACACTTCTGTCCATGCTTTGTTGTTCTCATGAAGTCTTGTCTCAAACACTGTTACCAAAGCCTGGTGTCCTGCAATTTTCAATTTATCTATATCCAGATGGCCAGTGCCTGTGTTCACTCATGCAGATAATTCTGTGTCCAGCAGTTTCTTGCAGGTCAGGAAAATAAAATGTTTTTAGACTCTGGAAGTATTGGACAGTCTAATTGCTGTACTTTGAAATATGTTTCCAACTGTCCACCCCAGATTTCTGCTGTTTCTTCACCCATAGTAAAAGCAGCAGAGGAAAACACTCTTTCCCTAACTTCTCAGGTTTGTACTCCAAGATTAAACTGTTAAGGTATGTGAGTTTGCTTTAGGTACACACTATGTCTGTTGCACAAACTTGCACTGGCACCATAACCCTGATTTACACAAGTCAAAACTCCAGCACAGCTCAGTAAAAATATCGCAGGGCTTATATAAATTCCATCATGCTGGGAGAAGTACTTTGGACTGCAAGTGGCTCGAGTTATGCATTTGGAAATGTAAAGTGATCCCTTGGACCTTGCTGAAATAGTTTGCATGGTCTTTTTTGTTTGTTTGTTTCTTTCTTTCTTTCTTTTCAAATCAAACAAAAATTTCTTATGGTTGTTTCACAAGTATATAGCAAGTTAGCACATTGTTGATCTGTAATAATTAAATTGAAGATCCTGACACAAGAAGATGAAACCGACATTTTAGCTCTGATGTTTTAATTTCCCTTTTTTTTTTCCTACTGTTTGTTTGTTTTGAATGAATGAATGTTTATTTTAGATGGTGCAGCAATACTATCTCTTGCCTACTTTGATATAAAATATAGTATTGCATTTATTGTATGCGGTGACAGAAATGCTGTTTACTTTGAAAACTTTGTCAAACTCCCTGGAAAATGATGATTCTAAAGAAGTTGAAATGTACTGCTTTGTGCAACAGATCTCCTGGTTGGATTGCATTAACAAAAAAAAAAAAAAGGGAAGCTGAAATTTGCAACACCTTCAAAGACAGTCATCAAGCTTTGAAAACATCAACATAAATCTTTACCTTAAAAATATGAAGGAGACTGGCAAGATACCCAAATGGCTTTAATGCAGTTGGAGTGGGATCCATTCCACAGGTTGAAAAATGGTTTAAAGCTGCCACTGAAGAGCTGCTTTTGCCACGGCAGTGCCAAAGGGAATGGACAGCACCCTTTGCTACAAACTAACAAGTGAGCATGGCTGGAACACTGTGGGACTTGGGAAGTTCCCACTCAGACCAAATGCACATTAGAAAATCAAACTGTAGAATAAAACCAGCACTGAGCAAACACTGGTTAGTGAACTTATGGTACATCCTTACTTTGTGCTCTATCTTCTAGTTCTTCTAACCTACGTGCTGCTGGAGGCTGCCCCTTGAGGCTGTATCCTAACTTCCTGACCCTTTTTTCCCCCTTCTGGCATCCTCAATAAGGAGCACATCCACCAGAAGCCACGGCTCTGCCCTGCACTAAGAGCCTGAATCCAGCCTTTCAGGTTCCTTCTGCCAAAGCCCGAAGGTACAAGAGCAGGAACAGGGATCTCTGTGAAATTCTTCAGGTCTTGGAATGGGAACCATCACCTAGAAGTGTCCATCTCTATTTTTGAGGAAGCCTAGAGGACACATTTCTAAGACAGATTTGGAGTTTTATAGGGAAAGAAGGCTGTGCTTGTATTTATGAAGCTTTAGTCTGTTCTTTTAAAGACACTGAAAATGTCATTTAGTTCCAAAAGAGGAAATTGGAAAATCGTATCTTCAGAAAATAAGGGTTTTAACTCAATGTGGGCCTGAGCTAGTTGCAAGCTCTTGATTTTCCTTCCTTTAAGTGTTTAAAACATGTAGGGGGAATGAGAAACAAAATACTAGATGATACTTTTAATTGAACTAACTCTACCTGTAGATATCTTCTGCCCTTCTTGCAGACATCTGTGATGTCATCATTCCTGTGACATCTGATTCCCCATCTGAAGGTTCCTGGTCGCTCAGCAAAAGTCAGGCTGAGACACAATGCAATGAGAGTGGATGGAGAGAGCAGATACGAAAGGTACAATGCCAGGAAAATGTCCCATGTAAATCCTGTGTTGGGGGCAGATTCTCTGCCCCTGCCCCGTCAAGAGAATGGGAAAACACTGTTTGGGACTCAGGAGTTGGAATTTTAGCTAACTCTAGATTTCTAGGACTATGTCAACGCTATCAGGGCCAGCTGTCTCTAAACTTCTTCATTTGCTTATTCTTTAGTTATTTGAATCGATGTGCTCATATTGCTGAGAGCCACACAGCAGGAGATAACTTGCCACAGATCATCTGCCAAGTGGGTTTTTTTTCCCCCCTCTTTTTCTGCTGCTTCATAGTAGGATGCAGATGATGGAAAAATGAACTGGCTCATCTTGGCAGCGGGCAGCACTGCATTGCCATCTGCTGCAAAGCCAAAGGTGTTCTAGCACAGAAGATGAAGTTATAGCAGAGGACTTATGATAGATGTTGAAGGAAAGGAGGGCTGCAGTGGGACTGTTAAACTTTGGGCCATCAGTTCTTGCTAAATAACCAGAGTAAATGCAATAAGCCTCATGTCACATATCCCTCTGGTTTATAACTGTGTTCAGAACACCTCTGCTAGTGGGGAGCTCCATTTCCTCTCAGCAGGGACAGAGAGCTGGGAGTTTCTGCCACAGCTGGGGAACTATCCAGTAACAAAAAAGAACAGCATGGTAGGGGAAGGAGTACAAAAGGATCTAGGAAAGATTTCTTTCCGAAATGATCAAAGTTACACAGAACCAGAGGTCACACTCCATTAGGAGCAAGCAGCAATATTCGCCCTTCTCCAGCTTTCCAGCTTTCCAGAGTGTCAAGATGGAGATATTTGTATTCTTCTGCTAGCACAGGATCAGGACCATCCAAGTTAGATATTGCATGGACATGCAAATTCTTGCTCCAGAGAGACTGAAGTGTGCACAGAAAAGGCAAGAGGAAAGATGGGAAGAGAAAGCAGTGTCTGGACCAAGCTAGAACACACTGCTGCTGAGGGTCAGAAGTGGGAATCAGGATTTTAGCACCTGTATCAAACATCGAGAAGTTTATCTAGATTTCAGGATCTAGCACTTTATGCTGCAGACATGTTGCCATCCCTTCATATTCTCAAGGATCACACTGTGTCTCTTACACAGAAGAGTAGTGACTCTGTGAGCGTGCACTCCAACACCCACTTTTTGATTTATTCTGTGGATGAAAAAAAGATTGCTCAGTCAAGAATTTGAATCTATACTTTTTCATTACCCATTTTTCTCTGCATCCTTCAGTGTGTTTGGATTTCATTGAATCATAGAATAGTTTGGGTTGGAAGTGACCTCAGAGATCATCTTGTTCCATCTGTCATGGGCAGGGACACCTCCCACTATCCCAGGTTGCTCAGAGCCCCATCCAACCTGGCCTCGGACACTCCCAGGGATGGGGCAGCCACAGCTTCTCTGCCCAACCTGTGCCAGGGCCTCACCACCCTCACAGGGAACAATTTCTTCCCAATATCCAATCTAAACCTGCTCTCTGTCAGTGTGAAGCCATTCCCCTTGTCCTGTCCCTCCAGGCCCTTGGAAATAGTCTCTCTTCATCTTCCTTGTGGGCTCCCTTCAGGCACTGCAAGGCCACAATGAGGTCACCTCAAAGCCTTCTCTTCTCCAGGCTGAACACAAGCATCATCACTTAGTTGAGTTTTCTAAGGAAACAAAGAATGGCTTAGGAACTCCAGGCATTTCAGGATACTCACAGTGCTCAAATAATTTACCATAGCCACAATCACAGCTTTCCCACCACATCAGGGCCACATTTAGTCCTGGCTGGGCTGCAAGGTCACCTGCAATAGAGCTCCAGGAACACTCATTAACAGCAACATTAGACTGCAGTAATGGGACTTACAATTTACAGCAGTGACTTTAGAGTTGAAGCTATTTTGAGGCCAGTGGACAGTTGCCAGCTCTTGGTAGGTTGCCTCGATTGATAGCAGGGGTTGCCCCAACCCAGGTGCAGCACCTTGCACATGATCTTGTTAAACCTCAAGACATGATTTTTCTTCCCCTGCCATTTAAGCTGTTACCAAAATCAGGATGCAATGTTCAAGTCAGATGCACATTCTTTAGGTATTTTCTTTTACACTTTAACAGAGAAATGAAGGTATCAGTCTCCCTACAAAAAAATTCTCAAAGCTCATGGCCCCAGCAAGTGGTGTTAGTGTGTGTCTTTATTGCCTTTTATTGAAAGATCCTTATATATCAAAGTGGCTCAGGCACAAAGAGAAATAAAAGCCATAAACTTAAATTCACCTTTATAAGCTTATACAGTATCTTAAGGAGTGTCATTTGACAGAATTATAGATCTGAATAATCTCCTTTCTGCTGCATTCTGCAGAACTGAGTTGTGATAGATGCAAGAGTCACTGCCAAAGGACCTGAAAAAAATATGCAAGAGGAACAATAACAGATCACCATAACAATGCAGATGCCAAAAACCCAAGCAAATAAATTCACACACAGTGTGCAAAAGGATTTTGAAATGATCTTTCACAGTTTGGTTGTTACCTTCAAAAGCAGCAACATTTAGGTACTATCTTACTGATTTCAGCCCATTTTCCAACTGAACATACTATATGAAAACAGACATTCTTCTACCCTTTTTTTTTTCTTTCTTCCCCCCACCCCCCACCAAAACCAGAATGTTTGTCATGCAGGATTAGATCAATGAACTGTCAGAAGAGACCTCCTGCCTTTTTTCCTGGCTTCTGCCTGATGCAAAGCTCCTCCTTGACTTACTTTCCCAGCCAGATATGTAATGATGCCGGTAAGAGACATACATTACTTCCAGAATCCTGTGGGGAATCAGTGCATGCCACAAACCGTGAGTTTTGATTACCAGTATGTCAGATGTTAAAGCTACAGCTGCACCAGTCAGCCAGACCATCAGCCAGGCCTTCCTGAGCACAGCAGCATTATTCCACTGATGTGACCCACTGCAGAATTTTCCATGGCTCAGCTGTCTCTACGGTGGGTAAAAATCATTCTTGTGCAGAGAACATGCACAGGGTTTATGAATCACTTGAATGTCCTTTAAATCCTCAAAGCAGGGATTAAGCAGGACTTAAGAGGAACATATGACCGCTGCTTGTCCTCAATACAGTGGTGACTTTCATATTATGGGAAGAAACAGCTCCTTTGATTATTCTGTATTTACTTGGTGTTAATGTCCCTGGGTGTCTTTGTTGTTCCCCTGGCTGGAATGAAAGAGCAGCCTGGTCTGCTGGTACAGTGCTTTCCCAAAGCAGGATTCCACACCCAAACGGGCCCTCCAAGCCCTGCTGCACTAACATCTCACAGCATCCTGATTAACTGAATGACTCAAGTTATAATTCATGGATCTTTCATGCTGCTGGCTGGATAAGTGGAGTTCTTTGTCCTGGTAGACTAGTCGGTAAAGTGTATCTTTGCACAAGTGAATTTGATTTCTGTACCACTTCCTCCTTAATGAGGATTCTCCTTTATCTCCTTCAGTTGATTGTTTGCTCTGATTTTGCAGCACAAAGGTCAGAGTTCTGCCCCACACTCTGATTCTCCAGCTGGTAGCAATCCAATGAGACAGTGTAGTCACAAATGCCCCTGTGTTAGAAGGGTGACTTTTCAAATAACATTAACTCTAAATATTTACAGCTGTGAATACTCTGAAACTACTCACAACTTGTGATAAATTTAATAAATTTCAGCAACCAGTTAAAGAAGGATTTGGTTTATGTTAAAATATTCTATTTTTACACATTTTCTTTTTTCCCCCCTGTATCATTCACCATCTTCAGTTGCTATATTCATATTCAATATGAATATATTCATATTCAATGAATTTTCAATCTCTGCTTTTCCCCCACAATACAATATACCCTCAACACAGTGTCACAGATAAAGATATCATCTAATATTGCACCTTAATGATTGTAATTTTTTTCTTAATTACTAATTGAACAAAATGTCACAATTATTTTTCTACTGCTTTGCAATTGTAGGAAAATGGCCTCATTGAATTACACACAGTGACCTCATACAGGCATAGGTAAAATTTTCATAAGGAACCTCAAATCTGTCCACAGAGATGTGAGTGGTAGTTTGTGAACTCTGTAAAATTGTAAATGAACAGGGAAATAAATCCATTATCATTCACAGTGGGGAAAAAGAGATGGATTTGCCATGTTATAAAACATGCCAAGGCACAGGAGGCCTGTGGTTATGTTGCAGCAGTGCAAAGCTGGGGAACTGCCTTTCACCAGGTTACCTGTTCCAAAACACGTCTTGGATTGTAGAAGAGATTCAGTAAGACCGAGTGAGAACAATGATTCGATATTCTGACTCAGATTTGGAGCATCCCAGTGTGTGTCTTTGCCTTTTATAACACACTGTTATTAGCAGAACATTTTGAAGTAGCTGCTGGCAAGTCATTTTGCACTGTGCTGTTATGTTTGCCCTACAACATCCATCTTGCCACACTCGCTGCTCTCTGTACCTTGTTGAAAGGCTCTTCCTGGCATGTCTTGCATTAGCAATGTATTTCTCTGCTACATAGTACAATGGGATCATTATCCCAGGATCAGTCCTTAGACACTATTAAAGCCAGAAAATACTGCTTTACAGTGTTGAATACTAACTCGCCAACTACTGTTCTGAGGCAATGGGACACAGACAGGAGGTAATGCAGCTGAACGTCCTTTCTCTGTTTCTACATAATGCACAAGGATTTGAAATGTGGGACATAATGGGGCAAAAGCTTTAGAAATTCAAAAGGCAAGCAATTTGTAAATAAATCAGCAAGTTGCCATGTAGGGAGGGAAAGATTTGTCTGAAGTGTAATGGCCCTACTGCAATGTGCTCACCAGGCACTCAGTGGCATTTTAAACACTGTGGGACTTGATTTTGAGACTTCAAGTGAAAATAAATCATAAAAAGAGGTGCTCAGAACTCAAGAGCTAAGATCTAACAGAGTACTTCAGAAACACAGCCAACAGAAAGTGGACCATTCCCTTCTGCCATAAACAGCACAGAAGAGGGGAGGCACCAGTCCTCCAGAAAGAGAATAGGTCCCAGACTTCTCGAGTCCAGAATAGACCCAGGCCCAGATACAGAAGTAGGACAAGACAGAAAAAGGCAAGACTGAGAAGCCAGAACAACAGCCCAAGGCACAGAAACGACTGGACACTGATGGCCTGATAGTGTCTGAGGGGTGCCTAGCAGCCTTCATTTTGGGTAAGACTTAGAATGATTTTGAAGCACTTACAATCACCTGGGGACAAGGCTTCAAAGCATCTGGGTCTTTCACTTTAATACACAGTAGCCGCCAGTATTTTTGTTTATTCAAGTTCTTTCTTTTTATATATATAATTGCTTCTGCTTCACTTCAGCTGTCTCTCCAACAGACAACAAGCATTCTGGCCAGGAAGGTCAGCAAGCACCCTATTCTTGACACAGGACATACAACTGTAACTCTGAATTGGGTCTATAAATTAAGTACATATTTGAAACACACCCTACTAAGCCTTCCTGCCTCTCCTGCATGCTGATAATCAAGAAAGAGGAAGACCTGCTGCCAAAGCAGCTCTGCAAAGACACCTGCACTGGGAGTTTTCACAATAGGAGGGAGCATTTCTGATCCTGTGCCTTGAACACACAGACACTTGCACTACTTGCTCACCATTTTCTGCTTTCTTTCAGGCTTTTTCAAGCTGAGGCTGCAGGTCCTGAATCCCTCCAAGAGACATAGAGCCCCTCACTGCAAAGCTTTTGATTTCCCTCAGTCCTTTCAGGTTATCCCCAATTCCCCATTGGTGTGCAGCTTGGTGCCAGTGTCTTCTGTAATGTCCTGCACTTGCTTGGTCTTTGCTCAGGTTGTGCCATGGCATTTCTCCCAGCTCTGCAGCTCCCTTCAGTTTTCCTTAACCACTGTCCTGCCACCGTAGCTGCCACCTGTGATCCTGCCAGACTGCAGCTGCTACTCTCTGTCTGTCTCCCTATCTGCTCCACTCTGAGCCACGGCCACAAAGGATTGTCTCTTTTCTTCCTTTTTTAGTGTGAGTGGCTTGTTTAGTGTAGCTGCTTGTAAAAGCCTGGCTGCTGCACTACAACCCAACCCCCTCCCCACCTTTGCTTCAGTCAATGCATTTGTCCCACACTGTTTAGTCTTAGGGAAGAAGCACTGCTGTGGCCCAGCTTTGGCAGGTGAGGATCTCTTTCCTGACTCTCTTGTTTTTGCTATCAGTCCAACCACTGTTTATGCTGCTAACTTTGTTTGCTCTCACTCTTCTTCATTTTTGATACCCAGGGCAAGACATCTGGTGCTCAAATCTGGCCTTTCAAGTGCTGAATCACTTAGATTTCTGCTGCAGGATGCTATGAGCCATATCAGAGCAGAGCATGTTAGGCATGTCATGCTGTGGAAAGGCACTGCTTGACTCCTAATCAGAGCTTCCTCCAGAGTCACCTCTCAGAGAGCAGAACATCCACCTCCTGTCCTTAAAAATGGTCATTTGCAAAGGCATCTTGGAATGGCAGAAAGATCAGAACTGCTCAGTGTGCCCTGCCCACATCATGCTGGGTCATACATGCTCTGCAGTGCCCAGCCAATGGAACAGTCTGGCTCAAATAAAGCACCCTCTATCCGTAGGTAGGAAGTTATTCATTTCCTGATGCCAGCTCTTTTATCCACAGGGATTACTGCTTGTCCTGCTTTAAATAAAATCCCATCTTGCACATATGCACACACAAACACTCAATCCTTTGCCTAGTAACAAGAGGGGAGATGTCTGTGGTCCCTCGTCCTCCCAGCACAGGCACACACTGTACACAAACTGTTTTAATGCCTTTATCATCCCACCCAGACAGCTTTCAGGAGCACTCAGCACTTCCTCAGCATGCTTTCTTTATCCTGAAGCTCACGCTGCATCTTTATGCCGTGGCCCAAAGTGACACAATGGGATTGTCCCATCCCCCTGAGATGTTTATCTGACTCCATCCTGGTTGTGCCAGGGCTCCTCCAGTAAGTGCTCAAGGTGCTGACTCTGCAGCAGTGTGGGTCCAAGCTCTCTGTGGCTCTGTCTGTTCCAGGGGTTTATATCAATTTGGGACTGGTTCCCTGCATTGAATTGCCTTCATCCCATCACATGGGGCCCTGACTGCTGCCAGATTTTGTCTCTGCATGATAACTGCTTTGATGATTCTTGTGTCTTGAGAGATGGGAGGATAAACAAGAAGGATCTGGTAGTTTATCTTCTCCATGAACCACTAGAAATCGTTCACCACTTTTGCTCTGAACATTTCAGTTGCTGGAGCATTTCTTGAAGTGCTGGGGCACGTCCAGAGAATGGAGCTGGGGAAGGGTCTGGAGCACAAGTCCTGTGAGGAGCAGCTGAGGGATCTGGGGGTGTTTGACCTGGGAAAACAGGAGGCTCAGGGAGGACCTTCGCACTCTCTACACTCCCTGACAGGAGGCTAGAGCCAAGTGGGGGTTGAGCTCTTCCCCCAGGGAACAAGGGACAGGGCAAGAGCAATTGGCCTCCATCTGAACCAGGGGAGATTCAGGTTGGACATCAGGAAGAAATTCTTCATTGAAACGGTAGTCAAGCATTGGAAGGGGCTGCCCAGAAAGGTGATGGAATCACCATGTTCAAGGAACAACTGGACGTGAACACTCAGTGCTCTGGTCTAGTTGATACAGTGGGAATCAGTCACAGGCTGGGCTTGATGATCTTGGAGGTCTTCTGCAACATTAATGATTCTGTGATTCTATGATTTTCTTAGTGGCTGTAAGGTTTTTAAGGTAGAACTGAAAACACTCAAAAGTTCACAGATGTTCAGACCACTGTTTTCTGCAAGCTTCAGCTTATCTGCATTGAGGGTGATATCATGTTGTCAGCATCTCCTTGGGGCCAGTCACAGTCTGGAATCATGGCTGGGGCTCCCCTTACAGTAGAAATTGTCATCAGCCACTGCTTTAGTGTCTGGGAGTTCCTCCAGAGAGTGTCTGAGTTTCTGCTGGGAACATCATGATCCCAGCATTCACATCCTGTCAGGTGTGATAAAGAGGATCATAAATCCAGTTTAAGATCCTGTCCTAACTCATAAGAAACACTGGAGACTTCTGAATTTGACACATCAAATTGAGCCTGACTTCTGTTACTCATAAAGACTGGTGACTTCTCTCCAATCCTGTAGACACCAATCTGGCATCAGCATAGGTTCTCATTTTATGCAGATACTTGTAGTTTTTCTTTTTCCACTGCCACTGCTCCTTTTTCTGTAGGTCTCTTGACATATCTCCTTTAAAAAGTTTACTCTCAGTAACACTGAGAGTGCCAGCAGACTTTCATGTTTTGGCAGTCTGAATTTCGGGTTTGTAGTCAGCTTTTGAAGTAGGCTTCAGTCTTCTCAAACTAAGAGGTAACACTTTATTTGGAAGGTTAAATGAGGCACATGGGAACTTCTCCCTCTGCTCCCTCAAACTGAAGACATTCTGGAGGTCTACTACATATAGCACACAGCTTTTTTAGCAATGGATGATCTTTCTCAGTGTCCTTTATCATAAGACCAAGTGATAATGTGCCATATTTCATGGCAACCTACCAAGAGCTTGCAACTGTCCACTGGCCTCAAAATAGCTTCAACTCTAAGTCACTGCTGTAAATTGTAAGTCCCATTACTGCAGTCTAATGTTGCTGTTAATGAGTGTTCCTGGAGCTCTATTGCAGGTGACCTTGCAGCCCAGCCAGGACTAAATGTGGCCCTGATGTGGTGGGAAAGCTGTGATTGTGGCTATGGTAAATTATTTGAGCACTGTGAGTATCCTGAAATGCCTGGAGTTCCTAAGCCATTCTTTGTTTCCTTAGAAAACTCAACTAAGTGATGATGCTTGTGTTCAGCCTGGAGAAGAGAAGGCTTTGAGGTGACCTCATTGTGGCCTTGCAGTGCCTGAAGGAAACTCACAGGAAAGATGAAGAGAGACTATTTCCAAGGGCCTGGAGGGACAGGACAAGGGGGAATGGCTTCACACTGACAGAGAGGAGGGTTAGATTGGATATTGGGAAGAAATTGTTCCCTGTGAGGGTGGTGAGGCCCTGGCACAGGTTGGGCAGAGAAGCTGTGGCTGCCCCATCCCTGGGAGTGTCCAAGGCCAGCTTGGATGGGGCTCTGAGCAACCTGGGCTAGTGGAAGGTGTCCCTGCCCATGGCAGGGGGTTGGAACCAGATGATCTTTAAAGTCCCTTCCAACCCAAACCATTCTGTGAGTCTATGATTCATCATTACTCTGTCTTCAGTCTCAAGCTTGGGGTTTCATAAAAAGATTTGTTGTTTTGTAAGGACCATCACCTTCTGATTCATTCCTGGGCAGTTCAAGTAGAAATCCTATATGAGAGGAGTTTTCTTTAGACATGTGTCAGCATCTTTCTTACAAACTGGAATCATCCCACAAATGAACTCACACAGGAGAAACTTCAGAGTTCCCAAAGGTGACTCCTTAGTTGTGTATTACAACGACCCTCTGCAAGAACTGGTTTTTGGTTTTCCAGGACCATACCTGCTCTGGTGGTGCTCTGTCTTCCTCAGGTGTCCCCTTGTCTGACAGCAGTGCTCCACACGATGCTCGCCCCCAGTGACAGGGGGAAGTGTAACTCTCTGGTCTCTAGACTTTCATGGCCAGCAGCATTAATGTAAAAAGTTTTTGCTTCAGTGCTTGTACTAACTAATTGAGTCACGGGAAGCCAAATGTGGGTACTGTTAAGAAAGAAGTCATGTGTATCAAATACCTGAATATGCTCAGGTAATCAGAGAAAGAAGAAACAGTTGCTAATTAATTCAGGACTTCTTCTGCAAATGCTGTCCTGGTGCAAAAGGGGAAGCAGAAATGATTATAAAATGATTTGGTGCATAGTTCTCGTCCTTTCAGAGGCCAGATCAGCCTGCTTCAGCTGGGAGTTCACTCAGTAGGAAGCAGCCAGCTGGACAAACCTCTGGGAAAGGAAATCTAGGACCAAGAAAGAAGGTCAGAGAAGGGGGAGGTGATACTAAAACAATGAAAACACTGTTGCTAAGCATTTATAATTACATTTAATGTACAGCTGTATTCCTCCTATGGGTAAAGGTCCACAAGAGTTTGGTGTTTTCTGTAGTGTAGCTTGGGCACTGTGGGGTGGATTAACATTTTGTCTTCCATTTCATCTGATTATGGAGCTACATTTGAGGAAGACATAAGAAGGCTTGACCCTGTCCTAATACAGCACATTTTCAGTTCTCCCCTACCCAGCTATCCTTCCACTGCTACACTTTGCCCTTTTCCAACCCACTGATTTGGGATGTCAAACAGTAAGGCTTCTCTCTCCAGGCTGGTCCTAGCAGCAAAACAGTTCTAAGAGTGAGGGCAGTTTCTTCTTCCTTCTTCACAGGGATGACTGCCAAGCTCTCATCTTCCTTCTGTGTAGCAACAGGACTGGGTCTACTCCTTGCTTCTTTCCATCACAGAGGAAAGGCTCTAAAGGCTCATATTTAAGGCTCTAAAAAGGAGCAGGATAAACGATGAAATGATATGACAAGAGGGAACAAAAGTCATTGTCACCTCCCCTCAGCTATCAGTATGCTTTGAAGCATGAGATTAGATTATCACAGTCATAACAATGCCTAATAATACTGAAGGATAGTAGCAAGGCTCATAAATCAGTATTAAAAGATTAAAACCTTTTAAAAGATCCTTTGTTCCCCCCAAGGAATAAAACCCCGCTGCCAACAGCACAAGCTCGCCTTTGGTTCTGTCTGTTGACTCTTTCTACTCTTTCCATGTCATCTACCATAACAATTGACAGATATTTTGCAAGGCAAATTTAGTCCAAAACATCTCACTTAATTCTCTGCCTTCAAGGCCATTAAATTATGTCTGTGGTGACACCTGCACACCTCATTTGTAGGTTTAGGCAGCTGTAAATGGAGCTATAATGTTACTAGATTGTTTTCCAGGCTTAGATGAATTGGGATCACAATGCTTATGAAGATCCATCGTGTTCAAACAATCAGAACATCCTTTGCCAACTCTGGATTTTGCAATGGTTTCTATCACATGAACTGCCTCTTCATGGTGAAGAAATTCAGCACACTGAGAGGGTCACTCCTGACACCTACATGAATGATGTCATGCTGGGAAATCCACTCTGCTTCTGCCTCTGTTGATTTCAATCAGGAGTTTCCAAGGTTCCCTGGTGACAGTGTTTAAAGCCTGTTTCACTGTGTAAAGCCAATGGTTATTTTTCAGTCCAGTTTCTCAGACCTACATTCATTCATTTTTTTCCTTAATCCTTACAATACACAAGGACTTTTAATCAACAACTTGATTTTTTCTCTCTAAAAAAATAAATTCCGTTCTTTCTCATAGGGGGAAATCTTTCATTTGCCAGACTGAAATACAGAAAAGTGGAGCTTTCTCTAAAGGCAAGACTATGAACTTGCAGAAACAGCTCTGTTTTGCTGTGCTGACCTACCTCTGACACAAGGAGTAGTCTATCACTTCTGGTTGCCCGTGAAAAGTTACATCAGCAGCCATCAAAGATGGCAGTGAAGCTCCTCAACCTGTGCAACTCAGAATGCCTGCTGCTCCCCCATCTGCTTGTGCTCATCCACACTACCATGCCAGGCTGGATGCACTTTCCATGGGGGAGCTCATGTGGAAGTGGATCTCACAGCGAGCTCTTATCCAAGAGGGATAACATCTTTTGCATTGTCACCAGATCCACCACCACACAAAGTTGGGTTAGTTTGTTTGGTTGGTTGGCTGGTTGTGTTTTTTTTGCAACTTGCAGTTCCTCTATAAAAATTTTTGTTCCTGAAGAGGATTTCTCAGTTTGACTCTTTGGGGAGGTTACCTGTTCAGCTGCTGTTGGCCATTTTCTGTCCTATAGAAGGTATGAAATAGCAGCCTGACTTCACATTTGGCAGCAACTTGGATTCTCCTGTTCCTCAATAATTCATTCAAGCTACTTAGCACTTAGCACTATAAAGTGTAACATATGACCTCCTTGCATGCCCTAGTTATATTGCTCATTAGTCTGTGCAGTTTAACAAGATTTTCAGTGACCCCATGCCTAATAGCCCACTATTCTTAGCAAAATCCCTGCCTTCGAGCACAACTGCTTGTCAGTAATGTTAGCTGGATTTCAAAGAGAAATCTCTGAGTTCAAAGCTACTCAAAATGAGGAAGGGGATAGCAATATTCCAGTTTGTCCTTCTGCTACCCTGGAATGTGAAAACAAAGGGTGCTATTACTACCTTTTTTTTTTTTTTTTAAACTTCTGCTACTGGTGCACACAATGAGGATTTGGGTTCTGCTGTGCTAAGGCAGCTCCCAGAAACAAGCAGCCTAAGGAGCTGTGGCAGGCAAAGGAAGTACTTTTAGCCCTGTTTTCCAGATATAAAAGCAGAAAATATAGACTTGCCTGCAGTCAAGCAGGGAACCAAGGGCAGAGCAGCACCGTGAATTCCGGCCTCTTATAGTCAGATCTGCATTTTCATCACACTCCTGAGCATCCGTGTATGTCTTTGAACTCGTCCAGGGCGATCTAACACTGCACCAGAGGCGGGTTAGTGCTTGCTCACAGACCTCCTCCTGCAAAGCAGCTCTGAGAACACTGAATGCAGAGCTCTCGGAATACTTTGCAGTCAGCTCTGTGCAGCATGTCATCCAGGCATGGAATTCACTGCCATAAGAGGATGTTGAGTCAAAGGCTGTAACTGAGTTTCTTGAAGGGTTGAAAAACAGCGTGGTTAGTTTAGGCGATGGGACTGCCTTTCTCTTTTTGGGGGCCTTCATTTTTTACAGGGTTTAGGGCTGCTGAGTCCAAGGCTGGGTGCTGATGTCAAATTGCTGAACTGCCAGACAGAAAATTAGTGATTGTGGTTTTTTCTTGTTTCACTAGAAGAAGATTCTTTTTCGTAAGTGTTTTGATTCTTTTTCCAGAGTGACAGGAGGAGACTTTTCTCTTGCTCAGAACTTCACCAGAAGTTTCTCACAGAACTTTCAGCATATTTGACACTCACTTAAAAAAACCCACCAAACCAACAAAAAAAACCAAACCAAAACAAAACAAAAACACAAACGAAAAACAAAACAAACAAAACCCCCAAACAAAAACAAACAAACAAAAAACCCCACCCAACCCAAAACAAAACAACAAAAAAAAAAAAACCACAAAAACCAACCAACCAAACAAAAAAAAACCAAACAAAACAAACAAAACCCCCAAAAAAAAACAAACAAACAAAAAACCCCACCCAACCCAAAACAAAACAACAAAAAAAAAACCACCAAAACCAACCAACCAAACAAAAAAAAACCAAACAAAACCAACCAAACAAAAAAACCCAACAACAAACACCCTATATCAGGCTAGACAGGAAATCTGTTTCTTTGCACTTATGTTTCCACAGGGCTGGAGAATCCAGCATGCAAAGTAACTGTGATTGGAGCACTATGTCTAGGATTTTCAAACGGTTTTTACTCTAGAGAAAAACAAAACAAAACAAAACCACCAAACCAAAACATAATCAAAAAACCCTCATCCCAAACCAACAAAACATGGGGACAACTAAGGGGAAGGGAAGAAGAGACAGAAACCATCTGTGAGGTCAGGTGGTTAAGTATTTTTGGACTGCCAAGGTGGTGATCTTAAGTGAAGATAATGTATTATGCAGTGGAAAGCTAATGAGACCAGGTCTGTTAAACATGGACTTGGTGTTACTTAGCTCTGGAGTGCTTCAAATTACACAGGTCCAGGTTGTATTTGATCACCGCTCCCGCCCCGACAAAGTGAGCAGCAGGCTTTTATATAATGTAAGCGATCATATACTGTGGGGAGCAATCCTGCACTGGCAGCAGAGGGAAGCTGATGACATAATGGGTCTTTTCCATCTCGAAGTTATGTGATTCATCAATTAAATGAATTCAGTGGCATAAAGCAGCATGAAAGGGCAATTTCCCTGTAATACGCTGCCTGACGATTAACTCTTCCCTCCCAATTCCAGACGCTCCGCTCGGGGTTTACCCTCCACCGGTGCGTCCAGGAGGCTCGGGATGCGCAGCCCCTTCACCACTCAGGCGGGCCGGGGCCGAGAGGGCTCCGGGCACTGCGGGAGCAGCCGCCGCCCTCCGCGGATGTAGCCCCGCTCCGTGCGGGATGCTGAGCTCTGCAGCCCCGCTCCGTGCGGGATGGGATGCCCAGCCCTGCAGTCCCGCTCCGTGCGGGATGGGATACCCAGCCCTGCAGCCCCGCTCCGTGTGGGATGCTGAGCCCTGCAACCCCGCACCGTGCGGGATAGGATGCCCAGCCCTGCAGCCCCGCACCGTGCGGGATGCTCAGCCCTGCAGTCCCGCTCCGTGCGGGATGGGATACCCAGCCCTGCAGCCCCGCTCCGTGCGGGATGCTCAGCCCTGCAGTCCCGCACCACCTCAGGTGCCGCGGGGGGACCCGCGGGCGGCTTGTGCATCCCCTCGCCTCCCCCTGGATGCCGCTGGCTCCCCGCAGCCCCATCCCGCAGCGGGCAGCGGCCGGGGCCGCCCGCATTGCGTCGGGGGCGCGGCGCGCAGCGTGCGGGGGCGGCCGGCCCGGGGGCAGCGCGCATCCCTCCCTCCCTCCTTCATCTCTCCCTCCCT
>VXBX01008835.1:0-113852 GCA_013400415.1 Scytalopus superciliaris | reverse complement strand
GTTGGCATTGCAAGGACTCTCCTCCCAGCCATCCCGTCATTTATTTATTTGTTTATATATTTATTTATTTTATGTGTATGTATGTGTGTGTGTGTGTGTGTGTGTGTGTGTGTGGTAGCTTCGTGACAGCAGCTGCAGCGATGGTCGAGCCAGCGAGAAAAGTGGACGGATCGAGTTAAAGGCTAAAGGAGACGGCTGGGGAGGGGACCCCAGCCTGGGGTGCACTCCATAGACCTTCAGCCTCCCGCTTTGGGGGACGGGACAGGACCCCTCACTCCCCCTCCTCCCCCCCTAAAGGTACTTCTTCCCTCTTTCTTTACCCTCCCATCATCCCTGATGCCTTTCCTTTCATTGCACCTCTCCTGTCCCCTTTTGGATATTTCCATCCTTTAGGCTCCTCACCCATCCCTTCCTCAATCTCCCCATCCCACCTCATCATCCCTCCCTGCAGTGTCTGAGTCCCCCCCATCCCTGAACTGCCCTGGGGCTCTCCGCTCTCCTCCATCCTCCTCCTCCTCCCTTTCCCTCACTTCTCCCCTGCCCCGTGGTCCCCTTTCCTGTGTGCCACCATGACCGTGATGGCTGGAGAGAACATGGATGAGACTTCTGCGCTGCCTGGCCACCCCCAGGATAGCTACCAGCCTGCTGCCCACGATGACCATGAGTGCTGTGAGCGTGTAGTGATAAACATTGCCGGACTGCGCTTCGAGACGCAGCTCAAGACTTTAGCCCAGTTCCCCAACACGCTGCTGGGCAACCCCAAGAAGCGCATGCGGTACTTTGACCCCTTGCGCAACGAGTACTTCTTTGACCGCAACCGGCCCAGCTTTGACGCCATCCTCTACTACTATCAGTCTGGGGGGCGGCTCCGCCGGCCGGTCAATGTCCCCCTGGACATGTTCTCTGAGGAGATCAAATTTTATGAGCTGGGTGAGGAGGCCATGGAGAAGTTCCGGGAAGATGAAGGATTCATCAAAGATGAGGAGAGGCCCTTGCCGGAGGGGGAGTACCAGCGCCAAGTGTGGCTCCTCTTTGAATACCCAGAGAGCTCTGGGCCGGCAAGGGTTATAGCAATAGTCTCTGTCATGGTGATCCTCATCTCCATCGTGATCTTCTGCCTAGAGACATTACCTGAGCTTAAGGAGGACAAGGAGTATACAGTGCATCGCACTGACAACACCACCCAGGTCTACAAATCCAACATCTTCACAGATCCCTTCTTTGTTGTGGAGACCCTGTGCATCATCTGGTTCTCCTTTGAGCTGGTGGTGCGCTTCTTTGCTTGCCCCAGCAAAACTGATTTCTTCAAGAACATAATGAACTTCATTGACATTGTGGCCATCATCCCTTACTTCATCACCCTGGGCACCGAGATGGCCGAGCGGGAGGGGACTCAGAAAGGAGAGCAGGCCACCTCCTTGGCCATCCTGAGAGTCATCAGACTGGTAAGAGTATTTCGAATCTTCAAACTCTCCCGGCACTCTAAGGGCCTCCAGATTTTGGGACAGACCCTCAAAGCAAGTATGAGAGAGCTAGGTTTACTAATCTTCTTCCTCTTCATTGGGGTGATTTTGTTCTCTAGTGCGGTATATTTTGCTGAGGCTGAAGAACCTGAGTCTCATTTCACAAGTATCCCTGATGCTTTCTGGTGGGCGGTGGTATCCATGACCACTGTGGGCTATGGTGACATGTACCCTGTGACAATTGGAGGCAAAATCGTAGGCTCCTTGTGTGCCATCGCTGGTGTGCTGACAATTGCCCTGCCTGTACCTGTCATCGTGTCCAACTTCAACTACTTCTACCACCGAGAAACAGAAGGGGAAGAACAGGCTCAGTTACTTCACGTTAGCTCCCCTAATTTAGCATCTGACAGTGATCTCAGTCGCCGCAGCTCCTCCACAATCAGCAAATCTGAGTACATGGAAATCGAAGAGGATATGAATAATAGCATAGACAATTTTAGAGAGGCTAATCTCAGAACTGGCAACTGCACTGTAGCCAACCAAAACTGCGTTAATAAAAGCAAGCTGCTGACTGATGTGTAAACAAAAAACAAAAAACCAAAATCCCCACTCACAGCTTGAAGACTTTAGTGACACAGTCACACTTTGTAGATGCTTTACTGATAGTCTTTGAATGCTTTATTTACCTCGTAAATGCATTGTTGCATTGCGAATCTTTGCTCTGCGATAAAGAAGCTTCCAGGATCCATGAAAGATAAAGTTTTGTTTATTTTCCAAAAGTGTTTTCCACCTGGTAATTGATAACCATTTGAACTAGTTTAGTTTTAAGCCGTATGACGTTAGACCTAAACTTTTCCTCTCCCATCTCCCTTTTCTTTTTGGATAAAGTTAACTTAAACTAAGCGAGACAGTTTTTAGAGCTATAAAACATATGCATGGATTCCAGTAAAAATATTCTGCAAAACTGCACAGTTGCAAGAAAGTGCATCAGATAATAATAGTAAAAAAGGATTAGCCAAAAGCCTGTGGCAAACATTTGCCATGGTTTTTATGAAGGAGCGCAAATTTTTCCTTCCGCCCCCTCCGTGAAAGATTACATACTTCCAACCTACAGATCCACACAGCACCTTATTAAAAACATACTTAAGCCTGGTCTCTTTTGCTGTCCGTAGGAGAACTATTCTAAGAGGAAAATAACAAACAAAACTGAAGACAAAACATCTGCAATGCTGCTAAGTTCTCTTACATGCAGATGATAGAAACACACTTTTCTTTTCCTCCCCACCCGGTTCGGAACTGGATACAAAACTTTAAGCCCCTCTGTTGCAAGATAGCACAATGGAGTTTAATATAAGCATGTTTGAATTTGATACTATTTATTTTATAACCGCATGCTTGAAACGTTACCTCAGACAATAGCGGATAAGCTTTCGTTTGAACTGAATCTTCTAAAAATAGGTCCTTTATCTCTCTTTTTTCTTTGCTTTTCTTTTCTCTTTTTTGATTTGCATTCACCAGAAGTGCACTCCTTAATTTATTAAATCGTTGACTAGTAATTTAAAGTACTGTATTTAAGTGCGTATGTTAGTCAAATGGGAACAATAACTTTTGGAGATCAAAGCATGTTCAAATATTCAGCATTATGGCCTATTTGATTAAAGTGTAACTTGAATTAATTAATGCATGAATTCAATGATAATAATAATAATAATAATAACAACAGTAATAATAAGAATAAAAATAATAAAAAAATGTGCTTGATAGACTGAGGGCCTGAATGAACTGATTGGAGAAACCTGATTGTTTTCCTGCATTGCTCAGGGAAATGTGTTGGCTTTTGTCCAGGCGTTGTCGGAAAGAAACATATCCCATCCCTTAAAGGGAAAGCTATATGGAAAATTAAGAAGTCCAGTTATATATAGCAACACCTAAAACCTAGTATCCTTTATAGCTGAAAGGTGCAGATGCATGCTTTTTGGTGCATTCTCAGAATGTAAATGAAACTTACCTATTATATGCATCCAAATTGCAGCAGCTGGTTTCTTTTGCAGTCATCAGTTGAGACTTCTTTGTATTCCCCTAAAACTCACTGAAGAGACTCAACAGATTGATTTAGATAGTTGCTCAGTGCCTTTATCTTACATCCCCTAAATTGCTGAAAGTGCCTCCAGGAACTGAGCTGATCAGAGATGCTGAAGGAAAGGGCAAGGCATCAGCACACTGTCAGGAGTGTTCTGTGCTGTCTCTTGGCACAGCACAGAAGGGGGGAGAGAGAGAAGGACGAAGTGTGAGTGAGAGGGATGCAGGAGAGGTGGGCAGAGACCACCCGTGCCCATGGGATACCTTCCTTCCCCCGTCAGTGTGATGCTGCAGGGCTCAGCATCTGCTTCTGCCAAATAACTCATGGTTGTGTTTGTGCAAGGCTTAACATTGCTGCCATCATTGTAGCTGCCCTTCCTTTCCTTGAGATGGCTTTTTGGCAGCCTGTCCCTTCGTGGCAGGACGCAGGAGGAATTAGGGACCGGCGTGAACTACAGCGTTGCCCAGTCAAGCAACCAGACTGGAGGACTGTGCTTTTCTTTCCCTTAGATTTGCCAGGTGGGTAGGTGGGAAAGGCTTTCCAGTGCCCTCCCACCTCTGTCTCCTCCATCCCCTTTCTGCAGATTGTCAAATCTTAAATCCCATCACAGATCCTTTGAGTTATACTCTTCTTTCTTGTCCCTATTCTTACTCCCACCATCATCTGGTGAAGGAAGCAATGCTAGGCGAAGGTATCTTCTGCAATATGCCAGTCTTGACTGCTAGGCCCTGGAAGAGAATAAAACTTTGATCTGACCTAATGTAGGCACTAATCTTTATTTTTTAAATGGGCAAAGTTGAGGATCTTCATTCTGCACTTAGCATGTGGCCACCTGCTGTTGAACACTTCTCCTTTCACATTGTACAGATCCTTTCTTCCCCTATCTCTCTGATGTATGTACATATGTGTATAAATATATATATATGTATGTCTGCTCCCGTGTGTGTCACATACATATGCAGACACATGTATATATAAAATCAAGGCACTTAGAGTTAAAAAACAACCCTAACTCTGCAGTTACGCACAAGCTTGACCTGCCAGGTTTCAGAAAGACTTGACTTTATTTCTCACTGTGTGACTTCTGTGAATCTTAGCGATGAGGAAGCGATAAAGAACCGAGGAAGCTCTAACTCCTGCAAGAAATGTAAAGCATCAGATACAACAGGGCATTACATCCTCTAGATAGATGTTGTAAAGAGCTTCTTTCCTGCCCCCAGCTCACACCGCTGCCCATTGTACACCTCTCTCCCCATTAATTCTAGTGGTCCTGATCTTCCCAAACTCTTCAATTCTAGGATATGACTTCTGATGTCAAAACGGACTTGAATGCTGCACTCAGCTTATAAAACCACCAACTGACTAAACTAAACAGCAATAATCATTTCAGTGCTATGGGACTGATGATCAGAAAGATGCATCTGGGAGATGAGGCCTCACTTTGGGAACTTCTAAACCCAGCTGGGTCTGCACACCTTAGTTTACTGTGCAGAGGGATAATCATCCTGCATATGTGCAGAGAAAAGTGCTGCATGCAGCAATTCTTCTTTGTCAGGAGACCAGGACGGATCTTTAGGACTTGGGGTGGTTTGGGGAGCCCAAATGTTGCTTTGTCCATTCATAGCTCACTGCAAAGGATCTCAACACATATGGAGTACAGGAATTAACCTCATGTAGCATAGGCATGCATTCTTGACAAGTTTGACATAAAAAAAATAACAACAACAAAAAAGGCTCTTACTCCCTTTACACAGGAGTGCTGAAATGTCTTTGTGGGCCTGAAGGTGCACTTAAAAACTGCCTGTTCTTACCAGTAAGCATCCTTTTCTTTATTTCTTTATTCTTTTTTTCTTTTTCTTCTCTTTTTTCTTCCTCTTTTGGCCCTTGTATTTCTTTTTTTGTCACACATGGACTCTATGGGGTTGTTTATGTAATTGGAAGAGGACTGGAAATGAGCTGATGGCCAGTTTGTTAGTGCTTCTCTGAAAGAGTCAAGAGAATTCATTTGACAGGGAGAATTCTTTTGGTAGGGACCTCCCAGAATCCATGCCCATGTTAGGCTGGACAGAGAAACCAGTAGATATGGCAGTCCTAGCTGGGCTGCAGTTTGGTGAGGGAAAGTAGCTATTCCATCACTAAGGAATCACTGCACAAGCCTCCTTTACCAGCCACTGCTCTGTGCTTCTCTGTGCTTCTTAGCTGCCCCCCAAAGAGCTTTTCCTTCACCCATCAGTGAAGGGAATGAGGGAACTTACCTGGCAAGAGCAAGGCAGCAGTGCACTGCAGTGCAGAGGCAAGAATGAGGTGGAGAGGCAGCGGGCAGGAATCCCGTAGGCTGGTATCACTGCCAGAATTCCCCATCTGGTCCCACCATACTTAGCTCTAAAGCACTAGGAAACAGGCAGAGGAGAGTGCAAATGAAAGGCTCTGTACCTTCACAGAACAGAGGGGTTGCTGCCAGACTGCCAAGAGCTCAAACCCTCTGTGTGGCAGCTCCAGCACAGACAATGAACTGAGTTGACTCGCCTTTAAGAGGAAGTGAGCATGAAGTAAGCCAGGGTGTGAGTTCTCAGCATCCCAGCAAACCCTTGTAGATTCCCTGCATGGAGTCTCCTAAACTGGGGACTTCAGGAAAGCTAATCCAAATTAATGAAAGGTGTGCATTTAAAGCAGATTTGTTAAACTGCTTTAAAGCCCAGCATGGACATTCTGTTGCAGTATTAAAGCAACCTTAATCTGATTTGGAGTCATTCTTTTTGAAGGAAAGTAACCTGAATTGAATTAAGGCTGCTTTAATTCCGAACACAATGGGGCTTAATGCAGTTTACCTCATCTGCCTCACAAGTTCATTCAGACAGATAAGCCTTTAGTAATCATTGGATGGACTGGAACTGACCCTGCCTCACAGGGGGTGGCTGGGCAGAGTGTGCCCACGTGCAACAAAACTCTTAGTACATGAGTGCTGGAAATCCACAGCCTGGCTTACTGAGGGGATAACATGTTGATCCTGGCAACAATTCGGGTGATTTCCTTCCTTTGTTCCTGGTTTACACATTTGTAGGTGTGAGGAGGGTCAATCCCGCTGCCTTCTGGGAAGCTGACAGTGATCGTGGCCCAAGGAAATTAATTTCCACTTACAAAGTCTCTTAATTGCACACGTGATAAACTTGACATACTGTCCATCACGTGAACAAGCACTTGAAAGACAGTACGAAGCACTAGAGACAGGACAAAATTCAGCAAATGTCCTCTTGTTTGCAGCACTGATTTTGCCCAAAATAGAGATTTCAGGGATCAGACCCTTCTTAGCAAATCATTCATTTGAGACTGCATTGCCCCAAATCAACAATTGCAGCAGTGGCAACTTTTATTGACATTCTTTTTTTTTTTAACTAAGGGACAATTGTTTTCATTAGGCAGAAGTTCACAGAATTTGTTTCTGTTAGGAGAGAGCTGAAGCCCAAATGTAACATAAATACCTGTTCATTTCTAAGTATAAGGAACTGAGGGTGAGTTTCACTTTTGCACAGTTCACACCTGAACGGTGCAGTTTCTTTTATGTGCATATGTTAAACAACACACAATAAACAGTAGGACAGGAACATCTGAAATTTAGTAGAAAAAGGTGGAAAGTTGTATTTTAAAACAAAATCTTCTGCATACATATGCAATCTACAGAGAGAATATATTCCTTTCCAAATATTAGCTGGATAACTGTTACTGGAGGGGTGCCATTCTGGATTAATCTTTTTCCCTAACATGAAGTAGAGGGAGGTACTGCAGCTTTTCCAGGAATGGCCTGATCCTGTAGGCTTCCAGCAGCCTCATGCCAGTGATACTCACAGTAATTTCAGACTCACAGGGATGCAGAACCAGCTCCAAAGTGGGATTTACCCCCTGTAGCCACAGAGCTGGACGGAACTGGAAAGCTGTCCTTGCAATTGCACAACATGGCAATTTTGTTCCAGACCTGCCCTTTGCAAGTCTGAAACAGGCTCCTTTTCCGAGATGCTTTAACCAGGGACCTGCACTTCAATTTTGGTTGGACTTACTTCAGGCTGTTTCTTTTCTTTTTTCCTGTTTTCTGTTGTTCTGGCTTTACTTAATCAGGTGTAGGGAATTTATTTTTCCTGAAATGATTATCAAGTATTCTTAAAGGTGTCAGTATTTGTATCTGCAAAAAATGAAACTTCAGGGTGTTCTACTGTTTCACTCAGTACAGGTGAACTTGCCACCGGTGAGGTCAACAATTTATGCTGTCAAGGCATAGCATGCTTTGATATTTTCAAAGGAAATAAAATGAAACTGAGGTCTTAACTGAAATTTGTCTCAAAGTTTCTGTTAATATCTGTGTAATTCTGTATATTTCACCTGTTCACAGGCTCTAGCAAATGTCACTACAAGTTAAAAAAAAAAAAAAAAAAATCATCTTCCATTTCTAGTTTCTATAATAAAATGAAGACGCTGCATTCAGTTCCTTTAGGTGCATCAGTCTTTGATCCATGTTATTGTTTCAGTGACATTTCTATAAATGTAATTGGGATCAAATGTATATTTTACTTTTGTACAAAAGTAAAAAATGATATTTTTATGACTAAATTCAGCAAACCCTTACCTATAACCTGCTAAGATAAAATCTTCTTTTCCTTTCTTTTACATGTAAAACATTGTTTTTGCAGTATGTCGGTTTGAAATGAATAAATAACAGCTGTCAATAGAACTGTAAATGGCCTCTCAGACATACCTCTGACTTTAAAGATCAAATATTGCCGATGTGAAATATATAAACTGAATAGTCTCCATATGAAAGTGCACCATCAGGGCAACAAACCATTTAAGCTGACACAGCTGTACTTATTTCCACCATTTACAAATCGCTTCTACTTTGGTCAAGTATGTACTTCATTGTCACATTACAGCTCATTTTACTTCCAGTAGTGAAATTGTTTAACTTACCATTTTTAGAACATCTGATGTTATGAGTTCTTGAACTATTTGAAATGCATAGTTTTCATCTATGCAGTTTTACCTGCTTCTGTACTCGTTCATCTGTTCATACTTGGCATCAATTAAAGATAATTTTTAAGGATCTTACCCAGGTTTATTCTGTCTGGTTATTTTCTGGAGTCTGGTTTCTCTGCTGTCACTATTGGCCAGTTCCATTTGAAATGAATGGTTGGTTTATTGATGGTTTTCTTACTGAATGGTATAAGAAGTGGCAATGTAGTGAGTGGGAAATGCGGCTGTGGGCTTTGAGAGGCTTGTAAATGTCAACTCAAGCTTTACAGTGCAATTAATCCAAAGGTTTGGCTTCAATAGGCTTTGGATCTAGCCTTGAGTGAGTAGTGTTGTGGGGCCAAACTGCTGCCTTCACTGCTGAGACATCACTCAGTTCCACCAAAGTAAGTGGAAATAAGATTAAGACTGTGAACACTGCATTTTCCAAAGGCTTGTGGGTATCAATCACTGCCTGTAGCATTATCATCTAAGTGCAGACTTGAAATCAGGTTTCAAACAACTGTGTGACTGATCATGGGGTTTGGGTTGGCTTGAATGTCAGCAAGTCAAATGGACTTGATGTTGTTTTCTTTTGAAAATTGGTTTTTCAAGGTGTGTTTTGTGCAAACTGGTTTGATACAGCCATGTGTGCCATGTCTCAGTGTTGTGTCATATACAAAGAAGGCAATGACGTAAATGCTAATTATTTTATGCCAAAGCTGTTGTGTGTTGGGAGTCCAGCTCAAGAGACTGTCAAGTCTTTCTGTAGGTCAGTGCAGTTTGTAACAGTGGGATGCATCCACAGTAGAATGCTGATTCACATATGGGTGAAATGAAGTGAAAATGCCCTGGCCTTACATGAGGCAGAACATTTTGCCTGGCCTGTCATGTGATTTAATTTACTTACTTGTTTTGCTTTCTTGGTCAAGAAAACCTTTTGTCAATGAAATCCTCAGTCATCAATAGCTCCAAGAATTTAGTCAGTCTGGATGAATATCACTTACAAATTGTCAAAAATTGTTTTGTTGAGCTGCCAGTAGGGATTTGCAGTTGTCAGTCTTAAATGGGTCTAATCCAAGTCATTTGTCTGTTAGCTGCTCTACGGTGGTGGTCTTAATTTAATGGGGTACTTGTGTCCATCCCTCACTCAGGGTGTAATGACTGTCACTGAATTTTGTTGGCTCTAGGTGTGTCTGAAGTCTCATTGCTTCATCCTTTTCTCTTTCTTGTGTAGAAGAAAAGCTTGTTAGTCATCTCTGTGGTAGGAATCTTCTCCCATTTGTTCTTAACAAAGCTCCTGTTGTATTGTTTAGATCAAATTGTGATGTTGCTGCTGTTTTCCTGAATCTCCAGTTCACTTGGTGTACAATCTCCTCCTGTATCCCTCTACTGGTTTCTTCCCGTCTTGGCCATGCTTCATCTTGTGAAATACTAACCCCAGAGCCTTCACTGCATGGTCTGTCCCATCATACTCATCGTGGATCTAGCTCAAAAGTTCCTTTTTCTTATGACTGGAAATAGAGTTCTTGTATCACAATCATGAAGGATTTTGCAAGACCTTGCCTGTTTTCATCTATGCTGCCTCCTCAGCATGGAAAAGGCTCTATGAGGTTCTTTTGGCCATGGTGCTGACAAGATAACATCTCATTCTGTGTCATTCCTCATCTTTCCCACAGCCTGTGCAGTCACTACCCTTTGGTATATCTGATCCTTACTGGGATGTGGTCAGTTTTGATAAGTGGAGGTTTTCAGGCAAAACATAGTGGATTCAGGACCAGGTCCTAGGACATGGTTTTTGCTCTTTAAAATGTCTCCATTACAAAAGATAATAATAATAATAAAAAGAACAACATTATACACTGGGTTAGTTGAGTCTCTGAGTGAATTCCTTGCTTAATGTCAGAAGTAAATGTATGTTTTTCTCCCCACAAGTGCAAATCCTCCAATGTTATCTTTTGTATTTCATAAATTACAAAAATGTTGCATTTTGAGTCCTTCCTTTGGTTACACCAGGCCACCTCCTTGTCTTGTAGCATCTGAAGCATCCTACACTGAGGAAAAAAACTGTGGCTCTGCAGGCAGAGCTTAGATAACAGACATGATGATCCACAGAACAGGCTCCTCTTTCTTCCTCAGCTGCACTGGCACTTGGGTTGTAAGGGGAGCAATAATTCAGCAGGCTTTCAACACACAGAGGGACAGTCCATTCAGTAACAAGGTGCTATTTTCATATGTTTCCCTCTTTATGTATTATAGATGATTTCAACATGAATTTGATTTACCTAGAAGTTAGTCTTGGAGGTCACTCCATGTACTGTTTGGTTAATGGACACAGAATAATTGCTTTATGGAAACGTGGGAATCTCGGATGTGAATGTGTACTCCCTTGCCATGCAGCAACCAGGTATTTCTACTTCAGTGAATGAGAGTCCTAATACTCCAAAGCACAAAATGACTCAGCTTGAAAGCAAAAATAAACTTTTGCATAGATGCACTCTTAGCCATTGTTAGAGTTTTATCCGTCCTCTAGAGCATCTGGAGCAGGTGCCTTCAGGGCTCGCAGTTTAAGTCAGATGGTCTGACTGCCAGAGAAGATCAGACCATCTGATTCAGTGCTGTCCCTGAGAGCAGCTGCTACAAAGTGCCACAGCTAAACTCTGCAAATACGTGCTCTTGAAGTAAACCAGAGCCCATGGAAGGAAATAGGATTGTATCTTTTCCCTTCAGAAGGCTGTAGAAAGACCGTGATTTCATGCTCCTTTTGAGTCTGCTAAGAAAAGAAGAAGAGAAACATTCTGTACTCAAGGCTTCTAACAGGTACTTTCAGAGTTCCACTGTATCCCATGGTTGGTCTTGCTATAAAAATGCTCACTTCGTAGAGTGTTGAGATTAAGCGTTCGAAAATCAAAGAAGCTTTAATTAGCACAACAATACTTCAATCCACTCAGCTTCTCTAAGAGCTTCCTAAAATACCTCACATGTTATTCCAACGAGAAGACAATTATGACTCTTGAATAGAAACCTTTTACAGCTAGAAGATGAAAATGTAATTGTAGATGGTATATTTGGTGACCTCCTCTCACTGGGTAGGAACAGTAGCACATTTGGCTTTTGAGCAGGAGAGCATTGACTGTGACACAGAGAGCTGCATAAAAAAGGCTGGTAGGTCCTGAGAAGGAGGACAGGTCAAGGGTAAACCTATAAAGGTCACCATTGTGGGGAATGTGAGGCTCACCCGTATTCAATTCACGTGAGAAGCCTCCCGTGGGAAATCCAGGTGCAATGGGAAGTGGCTTTAGAGTCCCACAGTCACCCAGACTGACACCATCCATACAGCCCACAGTCACCGCAGAAGGCTTAAATGTCTTTCATGTGTACAAGTGATAAGACGGATTGACAATCCCAATGTACCTGCATCTGTGAGGATTTCCCTTTGGCATTTCAGTCCCTAATGTAAGAAATATCTCATGTTTTCCAACTTGATAGATAAGGTCAAGATCAATGGGGAAAGGCGTGGCTGAGCCCACAGTTACACTCCATGGTGGTGCACACATCCACATCCGTGGAGTCACATCCTGCTTTTACAGTAGAGCTGTTTCTGTTTGGCAAGGACTATGTCAAGCCTGTAGCTCAGTACAAGGCTGAACTTTATTATGAATAATTCAGTGGTGAGCAAGAAAGGAAAAAAATAACCATACAAAACCCTAGCCTTCCAGACAAGCCATGGAAAAATTCCCCAGCTACTCTTCTATGAATACTGAGAACACAAGGTAGACTTGAACTATCTTTTCAGGTTGGAAAAGAAAAAGTTTTTAATTTATTGAATGTTTAGCTCATTGCAGCTTGGCCATTCTGAACACAAATCCACATGCAAAGTTCTGCACTAAATTCTGAACGAAGGATCTCCTGATTCTTATGGCACTTTGTCCCTTACACATTCTGGATTGATGGTGGGAGCAGACACTGCCAACAGGGTCCTGCCTTCAAGTGGAATCACTCAGGCAATGGTAGGTGTTAGTTGTCTCTTTCTTTCTTCTTTGAGCCTTTCGTTCTTTTTTCAGGGTGCAGTATTCATCTTCAGTTGTAAAAAAAGCCAATCCCACCTTACAAGGGAGATAGCTTTCTTTGGTTCCTTTTATTGTTATCCAAACTTGTTTCAAACCTGGATTGCTGAACTTTGACTGTTGCTTGGTTTTTCACACAAATAAATCACTTACAGATTTTTCTGAAATACTCATAGATAGGCTTACTTCCCTCAGCCCTGATGCAGACAGCTTCAATTAGTGTCATTAATTTGTTTGTTTCAGTTGCAAATGTTTTTTTGGTGGGAATTTGAAAAGATAAAAATGGAAATGGATGTTTCTGAAAATGTACTTTGGATGGTTTCCTCTCAAAGAGGGGGAATGTTTGAATTGTATTTTGTTTGTTTGTTTTGGCTTAAACTGAGTTATCTTGGCATTGCTTATTTGGGAAAGAATAGGAAAAACTACCCATTAAAAAAGATTTCTGTTACTTGGGGTACATACCTTTGTTACGATTATTTAGATGATAAAAATGGCTGACATTCCAAGGGAAGAGCATTTCCTGCTAATAGAGCTTTAATATAAACTCTTGTGATACTTAAACCCTGAGGAGGGTAAGATATGAGTATTGCAGGAGCAGCTGCTGGGTGTGTGCAGTGGCAGTGCAGTGTTAAAGGGCAGTATCTCTGCAGCCTGGTGGCTCTGCAGTTCTGGGGTGGCAACCACCACCGGTCATTGGAGTGTAGGGATGCAGCTGGAACTGAGTGTTGCCCACTGAGATGAGACCCCAAAGCCACCCTGAGTTATTGCTTCAGCAAGGCAATGGCTCAGCAGAGGAATGGATTAACTTTAAGGCTCCAAATACCAAATGAGAAATCTTCATGCCTCTGAGGAAGACACTGAACTCATACAAACTTGCTTGTCATGTATAAATCTGTGCAATAAATCGTAATGAACTAACCTCTTCCTGTGGACTTCCTACCACATTGGCTTCTGGCCTTTAGACTCTTAACATTTGGCACCTTTTTCCTTTATGCTTTTGTTTATCCTCCTGTGTTTGAGACAAAGAAGTGTCATGAACCAGAGCATTACCATGTTTTATTTGCTGTGGCTACTCTGTCAGAAACACTGTTGTGTGAAATTTTTGCTGAATGCTCCAGCAAGTCTCTGTGTTTGGTGTGGAGACTGTGAAGCTACCAATTCAGTCCTCCTGGGGTAATGTTGACAGTGTGGCAGTAAAGGGCATTTTGCCAATACTTGGGATAAGGAATGCAGTAGGATCTTGGTGTTGTTATACAATGCGATGCCTTCCTGGTGTCTGGGCAGAATTGGAGTTCTGCTCTGGTCTGCTTTGGCTCTGTGTCTGTTTGCCCTGTGAATATTTCATGTGCTGTTCTCATCCTTTGGTAGCATTCCAGTGTGCTGTTGAAAAGCAGCCGTGTTTTGTCTCAGGAGGAGCTGCATTTCAGAAATGGAAAGGGAGCTTTGTGTGTCAGTCCCTTAAATCACTCAAGGGTTTGGGGACTGTTCAGGATGTGCAGTGTTAATATAGGATATCAATCCGTGTATCAGAGGATACTAAAGAGTAGTCGGAAACTATGGTACTCAATCTCTTCAATTATTAATTAAAGGTAGCAAATGGAAGCTGGGTATCACTGCATAGTACACAGCCGCTATTGCTAATGCATATTCAAAGCATGCATTCTGTCTGACACGACTGTGATGTCCTTTTCCTGATCTTCAAATGTCTGTGATATTATCCGTTTATGACACTTTAAAGAGGCTACTGGAATCCACCAACACAGAGAGCAACTCAGTCCTGCTTCAGGACAGATCAATATGTCCATACAATCCCACATCTTGGTTGGGATATTTGGGACTGGGAGACAGGTAGCAGAGTGGAGGAGTGTTGGCCTTTTGATTTGTGTGTCTCTCTTTGGAAATACTCATTAAGTTCTTATTCCTATGACTTGGGTACCAAGAGGAATGTGAAGAATGTGGGACCTGAGACTTCACTGCCTGCATCTTATGCAGCTCATTGCTCCTGTATAAAATGAAAAATGTCCTTCCTGGTGCAAATCAGCATAACTCATTTCCTTTGAACTAACTAACTGAGGGTCTATTCACATCTGATAAAGTTTTGCATAAATAAGAGCTTTTGTTTGGCCAATAGGGAAGAACCTTGCCCACTCTAATACAATAAATAGGGGAAAATATCCCCCTCTTTTAAAGGAGAGATGTGTTAAAGTGACATCATCTCTTGGTGTTTTGTAACTGTGGACAGTGTTCTGTGACCACACAGAATGTATGCTTTAAGATAATAAAATAAAAAATTGGAGGCAATGAAATACATACATGAACATCCTTTATCCTCAAAATCATGATACTATTTTAGTGATGACTTAAATTCTTCTCTTTCACTGTGCATTGATTTGAACTTAATTGGGAACAGTTTATGAAGAGCATGAGTGATAGCTGGAGAATTAATTTGATATTATCTAAGATACATGTAAAATGTCAGCTTTCATGGGGACATCTACAGAGAAAGCTAACTTGTTAATTCCTACTCTTCTCCAGAATTTTTTAACACTCCCCTGATAAAGCTGGTGTAGCAGTATCAAAAAACATGATTTACTGTAGTGGCATTTAATGTGCTCCAGGCATTATTTGCTTTTACAAGAGAACCTAAAACCTCCTGTAGATTAATATTATCTGAAAGTGTAGTCAGAGAAAGTAACTGTTTCTCTCACAGTAGATCTCTGCCGTGCTACTTTAAGTCTGCTTATGTATCTTACTTTGTGCAGAACAATGTTAAAAACACATATCAGCATTAATTTTTTTTTTTCCTACAAATATGACCTACATGCACTTTGGAGGTGAATCTTCTCAAATTCAGTCTAAACTGTACTAAAACTTACACTCAGCTTCAGGACTTCTTAGGGTCCATGGTGAAACACTGATGAGCAGTGATGATGATAAAGCAATTAAACCAGCTGGATTTTTTCAGAGTGTCATGGATGTGACTTGACTTCTCTACATCTCTGAAGGTATTAAAAACATCTCAGGGAATTTTTTGGTTTGTCTCAGTGTGTGGGAAGATCACAGAACCATAGGATTATAGAATGGTTTGGGTTGGAAGGGACCTTAAAGATCATCTTGTTCCAACTCCCTGCCACGGGCAGGGACACCTCCCACTAGCCCTGGTTGCTCAGAGCCCCATCCAACCTGGCCTTAGACACTTCCAGGGATGGGGCAGCCACAGCTTCTCTGCCCAACCTGTGCCAGGGCCTCAACACCCTCAGATTTTTTTCCTAATTTTTTCCTAATACCCAACCTAACCCTACTCTGTCATTTTGAAGCCATTCCCCTTTCCCTGTTCCTTCCAGGCCCTTTGAGGGTGGTGCCAAGGAAGGGAATGAAGTCCCCATCTCTGTAGCAGGGAGGCAGACTAAGAACCACTTAGATGCTCAACTGGTTTAAATGGGTTGAGTTGCAGGGAAGCCAGTGGCCCTGTGTGATTACCAGTTTGAAGTGAATGAGCACGAATCAGCCATGAAATTGTAGTACAAAAGCAGCTTATGGCAGCAGAGAGCAATTGAGGGCATTTGTCTGTGAATGCCCGTGCGTTTCCGAGCTGATCTTTCCAAGTGCCCTAAATTCCTGTTGAGTTCAGCACCTCTTAATACGTTACTGATCAGGAATTACATTAACAATGACATGCAGAAAAGCAGTGGATTCTGTTGTTTCAATGGTATTCTGTGGTTAGTCCAGATGAAATTTGTGTGCTTTGTTACCCACGCAAGGCAGGAACTGCTGGAATGAAGCATTGGGTAAAATGGAGCCCTGGATCCCAGAGTGTGACTACACTAAAAACATGAGTTAAAACAAGGGGTTTTATTTTTTTAATATAATCTTGGTGATTAGTGTTTAAAATAAAGCCCTCTCTGGTTATTTCTATTCAGTAACATCTGGAGTGAGGCAGGTGTTTTATGGATAAATGGGAGAAAAGCTCTCTGACTCATTTGGTTTACAACCTGTGTGAGCAGCATCTCTGTGGAAGCTGAGATTGTAACTGATGAGGAGAGATAAAAGAAGGTCATGCTATTTCTCATTTGTTTGAACTTTTCCAGGTAATACCTTTTTTGTATGAATAGAATACCAGTTTATTCTTTGCTGCACTGTTTCTTTCAGCGCTTCTGTTGAGTAACATGAAGTAAAGCTCAGTAGAAGCAGTAAGATTCTAGTTGTTTTATGTGTCTGCTTGGAAATGGATTTGGTAAATGTCTCTCTGCTCATAAATATTGTGCAGAGACACTAAAATCCACTGGTAATATGACCGAGATACAACCTACCAAGTAATTGTCTCAGCCTTCCCAGTCTTTAGGATAAATGGCTACATAAAAAAGCCACGTCTACAAATTCACTGTACAACACACGTAACAATTTGCTCTGAGAAAACTTGGGTACTAACAGTTTACAACCCGACTCTGCAGAGTCCTTGCCCCCAGAGATACAGAAAATTCCTGATGTTCCAGTCTCTAAGGCACAGGGAATTTCGTGTGGTCCGCGTGGTTGCCTGAACTTCAGCCTGTGGAGCAGAAATCACCACGAGGGGTAAGTGATGAGGCTGCCCTCACTGCTGAGGCAAAGTTTTGCAACTGGTTGACTCTTTAATCACATGCAGCTGACAGGGAGTGTAGGCCTGCATCTTGTCATGGGACTGCATCACATGGCAGGCAGCAGGGCTGTGGAATCTCTGTCTCCTTCCCATGGCAGAACGAGCGAGCCAGCAAATCCGAATGCCATGCCCATCCTCATTTTGTAGTGGAGAGATGGATGGAAACCACTCCTAGCATTCCCCTTCTTTGTAGTTCTCCAAGGAATATGGTACTTGAATATGGTGGGCCACTTGGACATTTTGGTGTGTGCCTCATGGAGAGTTTTGTTCTCTTAAGAGAGTGAAGAAATGTTACAGAATCAAGAGCAATTGTGTAGGGCATCCTGGTCCTTGCCCTTCCTTCCCTTTGCCTCCCCACCATTTCCCTCATCATTCCTTGTGTCCTCGGTTTCAGAATTGATGTTTTCTGCAAATATTTTCATAGCCTATGGTACTGATCCTTTCTCAGAGGGCACAATATGCTTTTGCCAGCTGCAGGATAATCCTGTTCACATCCTTCCTCTGATTTAAGTGACTTGCAGCTGGTTTGTGTCATGGCTGTGTCCGAGTTAGTGGAGAGGGATCTCTGGAGTGATGCAGCTCAGTAGCATGGCAGGAAGCAGGGAAGGAAAGGTTAATGTAGGGAAGACAAAGCTGGTTTACTCGTTTCTGCTTCCTCACATTGGCTTTCCAAGGACATGGTCATCTGTGTTTGAAGTCATAGGATACAGGGGGAATTAATATACTGGCTCACAAAGGGGAGTTTGCCACTGTCTTTGCACTCTTTAGCAGTAAGCAAGGGTAGTTCTCAAGGATAAAGAATAGTGCTGTTCTCATTTGTGTTGGGTCAGATACTGAAAGCCATTGTTTTTTGCTCAGCACTAGCACATTACCAAAGAATGCTGAGTTTGGAAGAAATCTCTGTTGATCATCTAGTCCAACCTCCATGCTCCCATGAGGGTCTCCTAGAGCCAGTTGCAAAGGACTCTGTCCAGTTGTGTTTTGAATACCTCCAAGGATGGAGGCATCACAACGTCTCTGAGAAATGTGTTCTTCAGATCGATCACCTTCACATCGAAAAACAGTGTTTTTCTTTTGTTTAGGTGGAACTTCTTGTGGTTCAGTTTGTGTCCCTTATCTTGTCCTGTCACTGGGTACCACTGAGAAGAGTCTTGACTCTGTCTTCTTGCCATCCTCCCCCATCAGGATTTTATACACATTGGTAAGGTCCACCTGAGTCTTTCCTTCTCCAGGTTGAACAGTCCCAGCTCTCTCAGCCTCTCCTGGAGCATATGACAGATGCTCCTAGTCCTTTGATCATCTCTGTGGGATGTGTGATCACAAGTGGGGCAGTGTGATCACAAGTAACTGTGAATTCACACAGAGGCATTTGGAGGCCCAGCTCTGCACATCCATGCCAGATTAGGAGCTTGAGTCTGTCCCAGGCTGGTATGACTGGGAGTCCAGGTGTCTGTCCTTGGTAGCACTGAATGCTAGAGACTGCACGGGAACCCCAGGGAATATACATGGAGGGCCATCTAAGCCACCTTGTATATGTTCTCACATGCAATTTCATCCTGCTTCCTGGTACACAGGGATTGCTTTAAAACCTAAAAGCTGAGGTTCAGTGTCTCTTTCAAAAGGTGAACAGGTAGTTGTGGTAATGAGAAATACCCTTGATATATAGATATACATAAACTAAAAAGAATATATTTATATAAATACACACACATTTTTTTGATCTGTCTTTGCTGCAGCATCAAGGCCTTGGTCAAGGCAAGAGCCAAATGCAAAATCTGGAGGCAAAATCTTGTCCCTTGGGGAATTATTAACATGGGGGAGACCCATTTGATCTGATGCTGATTCAATTCACTTGAATGGAGTTGATTCTATGCAGAATTACACACATAAAGATTAAAGCAGAGATGTTAATAAGAGAAGAGCAAATACGCAAATTCTGGGAAGAGAGACTCTCAGGACTGGACCTTTGATAGACTAGTGATCAAATCAGACCTGATAGATTTATTCAGAACCTAAAAGGTCTTGGGTAATGGGAACTGCTGCGGGTCCACTGATTTACACTAAGCTATGCCAGTTTACAGCAGGTGCGAATTGAACTGGTGATTCCAGCGGCAAAAGTAAGTTGGAGAGAGGAGAGGGGAGATGGGTGTATAGGTTTGCCAGCAAGCATTCCCACCCATTCAGTATGCTCACACATATACACTGATTGTTCATTAGAATTTGAGATAAGCACACTTGAATGTATAAGCATGCTTATTTAGTATCCTCTGATGGTGGCAGTGGGAAATATTACACATTAGGAAAAAAAAATCCTCAATGTCAAAGTTTTATAGGAACTCCTGGCTGCAGTGCATTACAGGAATGACCAAGGAGCCCAAACTAGAGCAGACAACAGGAGCACGTGACTGATAAACGTCGTCTCTTGGTATTGGACTGTACTGGGGACAAATTGGTAGTGAGGGGATGAAAGGCACTGGCTGATCTGCCACAGTCCATGTGATTATGTCAGGTACTGAAGTACATGTAATGACATGAGGTACTAAAGGTAATGTTGCATCCCCTGGATGTGCTGCCCCATGTTTGCAAGGCTGATCATGGGACAGAGGGTGTCACTTCTAAGCCCCTGCTTTCCTTTGAAAATGTAAAATCACTTGGATGCCTTATCCACACTGTTCTGTCCACCTTGCTTGAGTTGGGTTCAAGACATGGACATAAAGGTACTCTTTCCCTCACAGGTGGTACAGGCAACATTTCTACCCATTGCAGCATGAGGCACACATCCCAGAGAAGACTGTGCTTGGATGTCATGGAAATATCTTAATTATTTGTGTTTGCTGCTTTTGATAATTGCTGATTACTGCTGTGTGGGATTCAGGCAAACATTGGAAAATTACATTCATCATAGCCTGAGGAGATAGTGAAAACATCGCTGTGAGTTGATGGCAGTGTGAAACAGATGCTGCCACTGTCAAAATCCAGGCACAGAGAATGAGCTCTGCACTGGGACACACTGCTATAAATCACTTTTATCTTTATTTTATCTATCATTGTCCATGAAAGAGAATATGGACAAAATTTTAAGTTAGGAGTTTCATCCTCATCTGGGACTAGCAGTCTCTGCAGAATCAGGATAAAAAGGATGCTTAGATTCTTCTGGTTTAGAGAATCTTTTGACCTGAAATCTGATTTCCAGAGGAGTGGAAGGAGGGGTGTATGTTTTTGTCCAATTGTAGAAGTTTGGGTGTAAGAGTCAGAAAAAATAAAGAAGTGGTCAGGAGTCACACGAAGCAGGTATGTCACAGAACAGAGTTCACTTCCCTGCTTACCAGATGAAAGAGATGTGAAACTTTGGCCTGAAGGATATTCCATCAGTATTCTGGAAATCATTATGTTTTCACAAATGAGCAGCTAAGTAGAAGAAAGAGGAGCTTTTGCTTTCCTCACTTACTTTCAACAATAGAAAAATCTCAGCTAGAGAAAACTAGCTGGACAGATTTTTGAAAGGTGCAAAAACATGATTTGAAGTAGAAGCTTTCTCTTTACTCCAGAAATTTTCAGCAACATATCCAAGAGCTCTCTTGTTGGCAGAAAAAAGCATTTGGCTGTCCAAAAAGAAAAAAAAAAAAGTAAATCCCCCCACAAAATCTATTTTGACTTCTAGTCTTAGGGACAAATACTTTTTTTTTTTTTTTTAAATGTTCACACATTTAGCAAACTTCATTATAGTGAGCTCCCTGATTTATTGAAGTCATTATGATGGGGATTGTGTAGACCTGCTGAAGCACAATCACAGCTTCTCCAGAGGGTACCACCTCCCACAGCTCCAGTCCAGCTACATCTTCTCTGCTTGCTGTGTGGGAGGGAGCAGATCTTATCATGTAGAGAGAGTAGAACTGGTCAGAAATCCCAAAGGCTTTAGAGACTGTGAACCTCACCATTTTATAGACAAGCTAACTCAACTTTTATCCCATCTTTTGGCTGAAAAAGGCTTTGATGGATAATTTTTGGTCAGACTAAATGAATAATATTTTGATCTTTTTCAGGGTTTACATGGCTTGCAGCCATCAGTTTCTAGTAATGGGAATCCCATCAGCTTAGTAATTAGGCCTGAAGAAATTCAGTGCTCCATGAACTCCTGCTTGCCCATTCATCTAAAAGTAACTCTTGATTAATACATCTAAAAGATACAAATCCATTCCTTTGAGCATGAAACATTTGACTTCCCAGTTGTCCTAGTTTTACATGAGAGGCAAAAATCCTCTGCAATCTTCCTTGCCATTCAAGTATCTTCAGAAAGTGTTTAATCATTGTAAGGGGTGACATCCTGCATTTTTTCCCCCCAGTGTCTTCTTACTGTGACTTTTCCCTATAGTGCCAGTTAATTCCCCACTCTGTCCTTTGGCTCTCCAAGGTGCTTGGCAGCTGTCTGTCACTTCCCTCAGCTTTTTTTGTTTTTTCCCTGGCTTGATGTAACATTTTGTATGAGAGAGCTTGGATGGGATCTCTGAAAGCAAAAGGAAGAATAAAACTAGGGCAGAAATAATTTCTTCATGTATAGAGCCCTTGAGGTCTTTTTGTCACACTTGGATGGAATTGTTCCAGGTTCCTTCTATGCCTTCAGTAGAGATGATCCCATGAATCACTGCAATAATTTGAGGTACAGTCTTTCTCTGTGTCTGTGTAACATGTCTACAGAGGCCCAGCTGGAGGATCCGTGCTGTGTGCTATTTCAGGCACTGTGTAGACATGGACTTCTGTCTGCAGAGAAGCTGTGCCTTAAATTAGTTCATTGACTTCTGGCCACTTTGTTTCTGATGTGGCTGTAAAGCTGCTTTCGTAGCTCCCTGGCTGAGTGGGTCTCTCTGCCCACTCACATGTTTCCCCATGTAGACAAACCCTGCAAAGGATACAGGCAGCTTGGCCATATCAGGTAACACAGTTTACCCAGTTTTTAATTGCCAAAATATACCAAATAGTTTTGAAAACCATGGGTCTTCTTTAGCATTGATGTACCGGTCAGTGAAGAATCCTCTGAAATCCTATTTACACTGATGGAATTAAGAAGCTCTTATCACCTCCAAGGTGAGCTCTCTGATACCATGTGGCCCATTGCCACTGTTCATTTTTGCAATTATATTTGGTTTTCAATCCATTTATTATGTCCAAATTGTATTTCAAGCATAATTTTTGCTTCTGCTAAGCGCTTTGCTGAGAGTCGCCTACACTGCATCTCCTGCCTCCTTATGCCCATTCATTTTGTTCTTCTCTCAGAATACATAATCAAGTCTTTCTAACGTGGATTTTGAGGTTTGGGGTTTTTTTTTCCTCTAAAGTAAAATGATTTTATAAGCACCGCTGCATTATCTCAGGAGCATATTCTCTTGTGGTCCTTCTGGATTCAAAGGGAGCTGCACAGTGTGACCGAGGGCTGTTATATCCTCACAGTTTGCAGGTTTCCTTTGATTATTGTTTTCCATTAAGAATGTAGAAGCAGGACTTGCCCAGCTTGCTTCTTTCATCTTTGGAAGGGCTGGTATTGCACTTGATGCTCCTGGTGCTCGGATGTCTTGACCTTTTTGGATGGCCTCTCTGTGATGCTTTTAAAATAATGCTGTAGGTGTCTGACAGCTCCATGGGCATTCTGTGATGCAGGCAGGCCTGAAATAGAATCACAAATTTGTGTTGGTGTGAGGCAGCCAAATGGTCCTTGATAGATTTCGGGACACTGGAAACACTGGAAAACTGTGATCCCCTGTAAATATCCTCTTCTGCAGTGCCTCACTGAAAATGCTGCACTTGAATGCTATTTCATAAAATCACACGGCTGCACAGTCACAAACCCGTGAAATTCCCATCCCTGAAAATGTCCTGGTAGTGCTAAACTTGGAACCAAATTAGGTCATATTTAACAGGAGCTTTCCAGCTGTATGTCCTATATAAACCTTTGAAAATGTAAGGGCAAGGTGGTGTGTGTTAATGTGGGAGTGTGATGGATAAGGATGGGAGCTGTCTGAAAGAGAAACAACACTGAGATGGAGAAAAATCTCCAGTAGGATTACGAAGGTTCAGATTGGACATTAGAGAAAAAAAAAAAGAAAAAGTCACTGTGTGGGTAGTTTAGCACTGGAATGAGTCATCTGGAGAGATGTTGGAAACTCCAGGCTTTGAAATTCCCAAGATTTGGCTAGATGAAGCTGAAGGTACCTGATCTAGCATTTATAATGATGTTTCTCTAAGCAGGAGGTTGGTCTAGATGGCCTCTTGCCGTGGTTTAGCCACAGTAGGCAGCTCTGTCCCTCATGGCCACTCACCCCCCACAGTGGGATGAGGGAGAGAATTGGAGGGTAAAACTGAGAAAACTTGTGGGCTGCAAGCAAAGCAAGGAATTAATTCCCTGCTTCCCATGGGCTGGCAGGTGTTCAGCCATCTCCAGGAGAGCAGGGCTCCATCACACATTACAGTGACTTGAGGAGACAAACACTGTCACATCCCCACTTCCTCCTTCTCCTCCAGGCTTTTATTGCTGAGCACTTTGCAATCACAGAATCATGGAATCATAGGATATCCTGAGATGGAAGGCACCCACTGGGATCATCAAAATCCAACTCCTGGCCGTGCACGGGACGGCCAGTGTGATATAGGATGAGGTATCCCTGTGAGCAGTTGGGGTCAGCTGTGTCCCCTCCCGACTCCCTGTGCACTCCCAGCCCCCCCTCACTGATGGGGTGGGTGGGAACCAGAAAAGCCCCGAGCTCTTTGCAAGCCCTGCTCAGCAAGAAGTAAATGATCCCTGTGTTATAAACACTGTTTCCAGCACAAATCTGAAACATAACCCCACACCAGCTACTGTGAAGAAAATTAGCCAAGCCAAAATTCACTCAATTCCCGCTAACATTTTTGTGATGGGAATAGGTGCAACATGAGTGAAAAGGGATGGGGGAGAGCAGGACATCACAGGTTCTTCTGAGGCATGGAGCTGCATTTTGTAGCTCAGAAATCACCTTGGAACAGGAACAAAGCAAGCTCTACAGATGATTTGCAGGAGAAAGATTACACGGTGGGATTTGCCAGGCTTGAAGGGACAGGTGAATGCTGAGGACTTCAGTGCTGTACATCACGTTCTTCTGGTGCAGAGATGCTGTGGCTTGGTTGGCACAAACCCCTTCAGTCCAAGGTTTGTATTTCTGTGACTGTCACCCCTCCAAAGGTTTGATGTGTTGAGCACAAAGCAGGAATTTTGTCCCGCTCTCCCCGTTCTCTGTGGCTTTGTTTACAATTTGCAGTTACCTCCCAGGCTTTATGTCATCGTCCTGAGGGCACTAATAAGACTTAATTGACGTGGTCACCTGAGGCTTCCACAACACACCTGATACACACTGACAGCTCACTTGAAGCTCTGGCAGCAGGCACTTAGGCTCAGTCTGACTTGTGTTGTACCTAGTCTTGTCTTTTGCTGTCCTGGCTCACTGACTGGCTCTCCTGGGTAGATTTTGGAGCTATGCTGTAGGTAGCTTTGTCTGTTTTAAGCACAGAGTGCTCAGAGAAATGGGGTATTTTCATACGGATATTTTCGTGCTTGTTAACTTACATCAATATGCAGAAGGGGAGACCTGTAATAACATGAGACATAACTCTTTAGTTTAGAGCCACAGTGTCCTTCCTGTTTCATTCAGCCTCATTGTTCTTCATGTTTAAGGAACTGGCAGGCAAGGGACGATTTTCAGGTCGATGGTGTAGAGCATCCTGCTTTTTAACCAAGCGCTCTGTGGTGTTCAGCCCTTTGGACTCTACTCTAAAACTCGCTGAAGTCACCCAAAGCTTAGTCATTGTTGTAAGTGGAACTGAAATGAGGAGTCAGAAGAGGCAACTCAGTTTTGTCTGCAGTAAGCAGGACTGCACAAATAGTGTGAGAAGTTTGGATTGTGCTTTAATTTGCAAAAAAAAGTCATAATTTTTTCAAAAACAGTGCCTGAATAGGAGATTCCTAAGGAAAACTTGGAAAGAAGAGGTCATGGTATTTCTAGCTCTGGTTCATCAGATGCACTGTGACTGCATCTGCGCATTGCAGTGGCACAAGAAAACAATGTAAAATCTGTATTATCAATGTGGTTTTGAGACAAAAGAAAAGAAGGTTTTGACTCCTTGTGGCTATCAGATCTCTCAAGGCACAGGAGCTGGCGAAGTTTAGTGTGGACATCTATACTCCCTTATTTAACTGTGCTCCTCCTTCCTCCCTGATACCTTTCTTTCAGTGGTCTATTCCCCTTCCACATTTAAAGTATTTTTTTTTCCCCTGATGTCTTACTTAAGCAGCTGTCAGCTTACCTGAGGGGTCCCTGGGTTTCTGGGGTGGGTGAAATGGCAGCTTCTCGAAGCACTGAGTTACTTCAAGGTGAAAAGCTCTACAGAGACAGTACTTTCTGTGTTCTTCAGTCTGCAAAGGGTCTCTGTTCCTTGATTTCACTGTCCCTTAGGACACAGGAGCCTTGTGGTTTTGGGGGAGGAGAACAGGACAGTTTTTCTACCTGTGTGGGTCCCTAGAGCCTTGGAAAAGAGGCCAGCTTTGCTCTGCAGAGTCAGATGAGGAACATCTGCTCCTGGCCTACAGGCCTAGAAAATACAACAGTCCCCTGAGCTGGTGTTGTCTGCAGTGCTGTTGTCCAGCAGGGAGCTTCCATGGCACACTGGCTTTGCACCCATGGTGGTAAACATAGCTAAGCTCAACCATGCTGCTGGTCAGGACAGAGTATCCTCATTTTGGGGAAAGGGTTTGCCACAGCATTGGAAATGATGCTTTTCGTCTCACAATAACACCCTCAGGAGATGTTGTCTCCACCCCTCCCTGCTAGGCTGGAGAGGCCTTGTACTGAGGTGTCATCAATCTCGAGAATATTTCAACATAAAAGATGTTTTTGTTTTATCTTGCTATATTTAGGCCTCACGTACAATAGGAATACTAAACTTGGAATGTTTGGAGCATACGGGGGTGTTGATATCTTATATTTAGCTTGATCTGTCAGTTACACAAGCATCTGTCACAGACAGAGCAGATGGCAGAAAGCCCTAATAGGGTTCAGAGGGAAAAGAACCAAGATCTTGGTTATTGGGGACAGGGTATTCTTAGGAGTGAAACGTGCTCCTGAAACCTATGCTTGTTCTCTGCACGGGAGAAAGAGCTGGATTCTACTGTGGCATGATCAGCACGTGTCTAGGACAGTGATGATAATAATTTAATGTTTGAAGGCTGAGATGGCTCAAGAAGGTCACTTGAGCTGGGGCACCTGTTGGTTTTGGGGGTAGTACAAAAATAGATGAAAACACAGTCCTTAGTCCAGAGAGCTCTGCAACCTCTTGGCTGAGTGTGTGTTGCTCTGTGGCTCCAGATGTTGGAGAGGAGTTAAAAGAAGTGTTTGAGAATGTATCTTCACAGCCAGCTTGCCCTGACTCAGTTATGATCTGCTGCCAAAAGGAGCAGTTCTTCTGCCTGTGCTCAGCTGATGTTCCCAACAAGCCCATATCTACTTGGGTGTTCTTGAAGCTGTGCTGTGAGTCAGATCAGCTCCCTGAGCTTGGCTGAAAACCAGCTTGCATCTTCATCAGCCTGCAGATCCAATCTCTGTGCAAAAGACTAGTGGTGCTGGTGGAAAATCGGCGAGTGGGAGAGGAATGGGTACCCAAAGCTACAGGCAGAGCAAAAAGTGAGGGGCATTCCTTTGAGTGATAGTAGTCTCACATGGGTCTCCCATAGCATTTTCCCAGGGGTACTGGTTGCCAGGGGCTGAACATGATCCAGCATGTGACCAGGTGGGCAAGAAGGCCAATGGCACCTGGGCTGGGTCAGCAATAGTGTGGCCAGCAGGGCCAGGGCAGGGACTGTCCCCCTGTGCTGGGCACTGGGGAGGCCACACCCCAAATCCTGTGCCCCGTTCTGGGCCCCCCATACATGAAGGACATTGAGGGGCTGGAGCGTGTCCAGGGAAGGGGATGGAGCTGGGGAAGGGCCTACAGAGTAAATAATATGAGGAGCAGCTGAGGGAGCTGGTGTTCTTCAGCCTGAAGAAAAGGAGGCTCAGGGAGACCTTATCACTCTCTACAACTTCGTGAAAGGAGGTTGTGGCCAGGTGGGGGTCAGGCTCTGCTCCCACATAACAGGGACAGGAAATGGCCTCAGGCTGTGCCCAAGGAGGTTCAGGTTGGACATCAGGAGGAATTTCTTCACTGAAAGAGTGGTCAGGCATTCGAAGGGGCTGCCGAGGGAGGTGGTGGAGTCCCCATCCCTGGAAGTGTTCAAGGAACAACTGGGCATGGCACTCAGTGCTCTGATCTGGTTGACAAGGTGGGGCTCAGTCAAAGGTTAGACTTGATGACCCTGGAGGTCTGTTCCAACCTAAATGATTCTGTCTATGATTCTTAAGGTCACTGAGATCTTGCCTCGACAGCACTGCACTGCAGCACTTGGAGCACGGCACAGCAGAGAAACCCATCGCAAGTCTTCCTTGCACAGGGAGGCTGTGCCGTTGCCAGCATGGGACAGGGCTGCCCCTCAGACAGCGGAGAGACAGGAGTTACTCCCCCAGGCTGAGGCTGAGCGACTGCACTGCTGGTGGGAGGCTCCAGCTGCAGCCCCTGCAGGGAGGTGTGGGGCTGGAGCTTGCGTGATGTGCTCTGCTCCATTCCATGGGGCAGCTCACCTTGCTTTAACAGAACAGCAGTAACTGTTCAAGGAATGCTTTCCCCACTTCACATGGAGATGTATTAAGTGATTCATTGTGGTCATTTTACTTTTTCACTAATATGCACTTGCTTATACAGACTCCCTGTCCCTCAATTAAGATGAATTATGAATTAAGTTGAATTGGCTGAAAATGGCCCATTTTTGGAGACTGTACCTGGTGGTTTTTCTTCCCCAAGAAAATGCTTTCATTTTTTTTGCTCAAAAGCAAGCAAACAAAATTTCCATGATAAATTTATCGATGTACCAGATGCAGTATGTTGTTCACCATGCAGTAAAATCGACCCCTTCTGAAATGCTGGGGCCAGGCTGTCCAAGTCACCATTTTCCTCTGCTTTCAGTGCTGAACCAGAGGAGGCCACCAAGGTACTTAGAGGGATGGAGCAGGTCTGCTATGAGGAAAGGCCAAGCGAAATGGGATTGTTCAGCCTGGAGAAGAGAAGGCTTTGGGCTGTCCTAATTGTGGCCTTGCAGTGCCTGAAGGGAGCCCACAAGGAAGATGGAGAGAGATTATTTCCAAGGGCCTGGAGTGACAGGACAAGAGGGAATGGCTTCACACTGACAGAGAGCAGGGTTAGATTGGATATTAGGGAGAAATTGTTCCCTGTGAGGGTGGGCAGGCCCTGGCACAGGTTGGGCAGAGAAGCTGTGGCTGCCCCATCCCTGGGAGTGTCCAAGGCCAGGTTGGATGGGGCTCTGAGCAACCTGGGCTAGTGGGAGGTGTCCCTGCCCATGGCAGGGGTTTGGAACAAAGTGACCTTTGAAGTCCCTTCCAACCCAAACCATTCCATGATTTTGTGCACAGCTGAGGCTTGTCCACAGTTCTGCTGGAAGAAGGGAATTGATGGGTTTGTACAGTGGTAGAAGGATGTACCAATTTCAAGTTGCTTAGAGAAACTTAAGAACTATGGGAGGTGGGAGAAATTAGGGAGGAGGGGAGAAGATGAAGAAGCCCTAAAGCTTTCTGTGTACCTATTTACTTTAAATGTGTGGTGGGAACGAAATATCTTTAAACAAACAACTTTGCAGCCAATAGAAGTGAATCAGTGACTATAATTTTCATAGAAATGCTTCATTTTCTATCTGGCTTGTCTCCAGTACTTAATCAGGGCTTTCTTGGAAAGGTTGGGTTTGCAATTAGTGTGAATACATCACAGAAGCAATTTTGGGTTTACTGTGCAGTGGCAGCCGTAATATCTATTTAAGGGGGAAGGTGCTTTCTTTTCTATCGATGGCAGCCCACCTTTTCTGTACATAAGTTAGTGGGAACCTGCTGAATCCCAGGAGTAGTATTAGCCCCTCAGAGGTAACTCAAGTCCCAACTACTGTTTTTGAGAGTAACTTTTCTCCTGAGGAGGTGACTGAAGATGCCTACCAGTAAGGGTAGAAATTGTTCTGGCATGCAGGCTAGATTTGCAGTGACCTACGTGGAAGATAAAACTTCACATTGATGAAGTTCTTCCATGAAGAAGTAAGGTTTTCTACTGATGTGCTTGGAAGGACCTAATGCAGTGCCCTTTCACATTTTAATGAGCTTTGGAATGAAAAAGTGATTCCTCAAGCTTTTTTGCTGCCAGTCAGGTAATAATCCCAGTTAGATAATGCTGAGTGGTTCTTCTGGTGCAAACAGAAAACAGGGCAGCACTTCACTCTCCATACCCTGATGCATGAAGCTGTCATCTTTGTTGGTAATCAATAATGCTGCAGAAAAAGCTGTGCCATTGGTTGTAGCTTCATCCTACAAATAATGAATATTTTCCTAGCAGCAACTCGTCGTGGGGTGCAGATTTTCAAGTGAACTTGAAGAAATGCATCTATTTAAACTGAAAGAATTGGCTAATTTAGGTACCTGAGAAAAATATTTAAAGTATACTTTTGGTCTGGACTTAAAAAACTCCCACCAACAAACAAACAAAAATCACTCCCTCCTCCCCCCCCCACCCCCCAACAAAAGCTCAAACACAAAAACGTGCCAGGTACTATAATTCTGGTTTGTTAATAACAACAATTAAAACATCCAACTGATCATCATTTATTTTTCTTTGTTTTTACTGGGTTTGCCTCTTCAACTGATGGAACACTTTTTTCTTACAGATTGTCTTCTTAAGAAAACATTTTTAACTGACCCCAAACAGTTCAGTGAAAGGGATGTTAATAGAAGAAACTATTAATAATCCTTACACTGAATAGACTTTAACTTCAACTGGAATATTATTACAAAATGCTCAGCCTAAGGACAAGACATGTTTATTTTGTGGCTGATTCAACTGTTGGAGTTCAGTTACATCCAAATGCTTTGAGAAAAATTAATCAATTTATGGGGGATGGAGGGAAATCTGATTGTATTTCAAACACCAGACCATCTGCTTTCAAAAAAGGCATTGCTTTAAAATGGAAGACAGCTTTTCTTATAATATAATTTTTTATATACTTTTTTTTGTTTGTATGCTGACCTACCATACTATGTCCTTATCAGCATGTAAAGTTCCTTGTTTTCCTGAGGAAAAACTGACTTTTTTTCCTGCTGTGAGCCTTTATACCATACATTTCTGTTCACTTTTGGGAAAGTTCAAACTGAAGAACACCATTTACATGGCACTGAAGTCCTCAAATTACCAAGGTAACGTTGTTGAGGGCTCTCTGTATGACTGCATCTAGTGTTTCCCCCTCTTTGGAAAACAAGGTAGATGCCAGACACTTGAAAAGACTATCATCACACTCTTCCCATTCCCTTACACTGCAGTCAAGAAGTAGGAACCCAGGTTAGTTGTGCTTACCTTGATCTGTGGAGATGTGATGGAATAACTCATCCTGGAAGCTACTTCCAGGCACTGTGAGGTGATCAAGAGCAGGCTGCATGGAATCACCAAGGGAATGTCACGCTTGATCAATCCTGACAACCTTCTGTGATGAAATAATTGGGTTGGGAGCTGAGAGGAGAGCAGTGGACATTGTCTACCAAGATTTCAGTAAGACTTCTAAAATTGCTTCTCTCGCAGTGAAGCTGATGGACGGTGGGTTGGATGAGTAGACTGAGAATTGGCTGAAGGGGATGGTCAGTGGCCTGAAGTCTCTAACTGGAGGCCAGTAATTGACAGTAACTGGGTCCAATCCTGTCCAATACCTTCATTAATGATCTGGATGATGGGGCAGAGCATTCCCACAGCAGACACAAAACTGTGACCAGTGGCTGATGTACTTGGGGGCTGTGCTCCCATCCAACCCATCCAGCCTGGATAGGCTGGAGAAATGGGCTGACAGGAACTTCATGGAGTTCCTGCAGTAAGGAGAAGTGCCAAGTCCTGCAGTCCTGGGGAGGAACAACCAACCCCATGCACCAGTGTTTGCTGGGGACTGACTGGCTGGAAAGCAGCTCGGCAGAAAAGGACCTGCCAGACACCAGAATAAACGTGAGCCAACAGTAGCAAAGAAAGTTAAAAGTATCCTGATCTGGATTAGGAGGATCACTCTCAGCCAGTCAAGGAAGGTGATCCTTTCCCTCTGTTCTGCACTGGTGAGGCCACGCCTCCAGTTCTAAGTGCCCAGTGGAAGAAAGACATGGATGTGCCAGAGAGAGTCTGGTGAAGGGACTGGAGCATCTCTCCCATGAGGAAAAGCTGAGGGCACTGTAACTCTGGAGAGGTCTTGGGGGTTCTTACCAACATGTGTAACCATCTCATGGTAGGGGGTAAAGCAGATGGAGCCAGTCTATTTTCAGTGGTGCCCTGTGGCAAAACCAGAGGCAATGGACACAAACTAGAACACAAAGTTCCCCCTGAACATCAGAAAAAGTGAGATTTTGTTTCAGTGTGTGGGTGATCAAGCACTAGCACAAGCGGCACAGGGAAATTTTGGAGTTTTCATCCTCGGACATGGTGTTGGGCAGCCAGTTGCAGCTGCCCCACTTGCGCGGGGGAATTGGACCAGATGACTTCCAGATGTCTCTGCTAACTTCAGCCATTCTGGGATTAATAGTGAAAATAACCCACTGTGTTTCTTCTCAGTGCATTGAGACAGGATCCAATCTGAAAAAAGGTTCTGCTGAGGGAGACTGGATGCTTAAATCTTGAACTTCCTCAGAGCTGTGCTGTGCAGCCTGAAAGGTCTCTTGTACCACTCGGTCTTTTGTTGTCACTGATGAAAGAGAAAATTCAGGAATATAGTGGAAATATTGACAGAAGTCACCATTTTATAAGTAACAGCTTGACCTACATCCCTGTATTAGATACCGCTTTTCTTCCTTTTAGGAAAAGACTAGTTTGTAGACTGCTTTTTATATTGGATAAGCATCAGTACCTGGCTCCAGGAGAACCACAGAGTTTGTGAAGAGCTGTCTGCAGCTTTTTCCTTCAGGCTTGGACGCTTCAGTTACTGTTTGCTTTGGTCTTCAGCAATTGTGGGGAATTCTGCTTAGCCCAGCTGAGGCTGAGGATTGGCTGTGCTGCCTTATGGCTTCATACCTGCTGCTTTTTAGCAGCTGATATAGGTATGCTTTAGGGAAACATACCAAACTACAGCATTTTATTAGTTTGGGATTGGAAAGACCTGATTACTCTGGAGACTCTTACCTTCCAGACAATGTGATCTCTGTGTGTCCCAGTCTATCTCCCATCCACATAATGAGATTATCCTTCCTTCCAGGGTATTCCTCAGACTTTTTAGTAACTGATGTGGTGTTGCTTCTAACCTTTCCTCTTTCAAGAGGGTATTTTCCAGTTCTTGCTGTGAGGACATTTCTGGTGACACTTGTGTCATTTTCTCTTTGTACTTAAACCCACCAGTTTTAGTTGTAGACTCTCACTTCAGTTCCCCATCCTGTGTCTGTTCTATGAGAATGCTGAATGCCTAGGGATGGCTACAGTTCTTGTTCTTCATCACTTGATAGTGTCTTGAAGCCTGTCTAATGATGCAAGATATAAACAGTAGTGGTTATAGCTTAGTATCTTTCTGGTATTTTCTATTTTTAGAACTGGTTATGGCACTATACCCTCCTGTATAACGTGGCCTAGGACTCCTTTGGTGGTAATATTATCAAGCTGGTTGCTCTAAGTATTTCTTTTTTGGTGTCTTAATGCCATTCTTCAGCAGCACCACTATCCGCTTCTCTTCTTCCCACTGCATATCTATCTTTTTAAGTCTTAAATATATCAGAATCCAGCTGTATGCTTGTTAAAATAGTTTGTGGGGCATTTGGTGACATTCAATGCATTCTGGCTTCTTGAAGTCTGCCAAAAAAGAGAGCAAAGTCAGAGTTACAAAAGCAGTCAGAGATGAAGTGTGGTTGTATTATTTGTATAAAGCATTTATAATATATAATCAGCAGTACTGGAGGATGTGAGCTGGCCAGGGCAGAAGACCCGTGTTGATCCTGTCATTAGGAGAGCAAATGACAGAGAAAGAATTAATCTTGCTTATATTTCATACCTCTGATGTAGTCTCTGGAGGCACTTTTGTATCACTTCACTGTTCTACTTGGGTTTTGGGGTTTCCAGTTTTGGTGTTTCCATTTCTGTGTGCCCTGTGAATCCCATCTGTTCATTATTATTAATGATAATGGAGGCCGGACCACAAATTAGTGATAAACTATTTGATGAATTATTATCATAAAATGGTTTGGGTTGGAAGGGACCTTAAAGATCATCCTGTTCCAACACCCCCCTGCCACAGGCAGGGACACCTTCCACTAGACCAGGCTGCTGAGAGCAAGATCTCTGTTCTAGATATCTATAAGCACTACACTTGGCTCACTTTAAGCGACCTTTACAGTTAGTTGAGAGGAAAAGGAATTGCTGGGTGTGATTCATTGACAACCTGAAATGTTGACCTGGCAAGAAGTGGATTGTGTTGTAGAAATACATGTTTGACTGGTGAATATAATGAGAGTTCAGATGACTGGCTAAGATGTTCTACTGAGCCCATAAATTGCTAGAGATAACCAGGGTAAACCTTACCCCTAGTTTCTAAAACCTGGTAGAGATGAGATACAGGTCTGATGTAAATTTTCAGCCTCATATAGAATGGCAGTGACTTTGACCAGGCCCAGATGACCTCTTAAGTAGCTGGGAAGCCATAGAGCACAATATTTGAAACATCTGTAGAAGAGCTGAGGACTCAGATGATGTGGTGGTATTTCAGAACCATCTTTTGGGGTTTAGGCACCTTTTTAGTTTCTTCGTCCCACTATAAACATCAGAATTCTTTGTGACTCATGCTTAATGGTCCATTTTTAACTTAAACAGATATATGAATGCATTGCTTATATGGAGTCTTGCAAGGATAAATCCTCTAAGTGATAGGTACTGAAGTGCTCAGTTACTACTTTAACTGGGGCCACAGAAGGACCTGAGATGGAGTGGGTGGTGAGATGCAGTGAGTGACATAATTCTCTAATTCTCTTGTCATAAATTGTGTTAATATTAGATTTCACATTTTGCCTGATCTAGGAGAATGTTCTAGGGATAAACCTGGGCTGCTAGTCCAGCACAAGTGCAACGAGAGAAACGATATAAAGGAATGTGGACGAATGCAGTGTAGACCTAATTGGACATAGCAGAATGGAGGGGTGAGATTGTGCTCTTCTATGACCTTCCAGAGATCCCCATGGAAATAAGTCCACCAAGTTAAAAAAATAGGAAGGCTGAGCTATATGCTTTATCAAAAATACACCAGATTGAGGTGGAAGAGAACACTTCTTAAAAAATGAGTCAGATGAGTATTTTTGTCAGACACAGGGGGGTGGGAGGGAGGTCCACTAATGCTTTGCAATTTAGTAGTAACAAGCACCCACAGGAGCAGAATGTATGCGTGTGCCACTGTGCTTGAGAAGGAATATGTATCTAAGTGTGGGCACGTGGGGTATCTGATGTGTGTAATGGAGGGTTTGTATCTCTGAGCACTGTTTGAGGGAAGGGCTTGTTGTTCTGGTACCTATGAATGAAACCATTTGGCTTCCTAAACCTCTTAGGTCTATTTTCTCCTGCATGAAGCATGGTGATCACCAAGCTATGCAAGTGGCTTCAGTGTGTGAGATGGGCTCACTGTAGATGAGGACATTAGAATAATTGCTTGCTAATGTCCTAACAAAGGACTTGGATATCATTAAAATAATGTTTGAGTAGGTGTAGTCCATATGCACCATCACAGCCGCTAAAGTTAGTCAGAAATTCTTTGTGCTGGTCAAAAACTAATCCAAGCAGCTCTGCAAGTTGGACAAGTTGGCTGGATGTGATTTGACAACCAGAGAGACACTCCTGTGTATGACAAACAAAACTTACTGGAATTTCTGGATATGTAAGATGAGTTTCCAGCAAACAGATTTGTGTACAGTCAGTCTCCATCTACCAAAGCATATACAACACAGGAATGCAGACAGACACCCATGTCCCCAATCTTTTCAATGAAAATTAGTATTTCTTTGACACTGATAGAATCACAGAGTGGTCTGGGTTAGAAGGGACCTTAAAGATAATCATTTCTCTGCCATGGGCAGGGACCCCTCCCACTAGCCCAGGTTGCTCAGAGCCCCATCCAACCTCACCTTGGACACTCCCAGGGATGGGGCAGCCACAGCTTCCCTGGGCAACCTGTGCCAGGGCCTGCCCACCCTCACAGGGAACAATTCCTTCCCAATAGCCAATCTAACCCTGCTCTCTATCAGTGTGAGGCCATTCCCCCTTGTCCTGTCACTCCAGCCCCTTGGGAATAGTCTCTCTCCATCTTCCCTGTGGGCTCCCTTCAGGCACTGCAAGGCCACAACGAGGTCATCCCAAAGCGTTCTCTTCTCCAGGCTGAACAATCCCAACTCTGCCAGCAGAGCTGCTCCATCCCTCTGATCCCCTTGGTGTCCCTGCTCTGGACTCGCTCCCACAGCTCCATGTCCTTCCTGTGCTGGGACCCCAGGGCTGGAGGCAGCTCTGCAGGGGGGTTTCAGCAGATTCCCAGGATCTGTGGCTCATGTTCTTCTCAAATCCTTGCTTCAGTGGGAGCTCTTTTCCTCATGGGCCATTCAGACCTTCTCATGGCATCAGAGAAAACAAACATTTATCCTCCAGCCTCGCACTGTTTGAGGGATATCAACTGCTGTGAAGCTGATTGGGTGGCTTGTTTTTGTTTTTTTTTTCCTCTGCCTTAGGGAAAAGAAGGGAATAAATCAACAAATGTGTTATGGGATAAATAAAAGGGGTTGTTTTTAAGCTAGTGCAAGTGCTGCTGTCCCCCACTGCTGCACAAGTGTGGAAGGCTGAGGAGGAGAGGTACTGATGGTTGGCTGGAAGTTGTGCTGTTTTATCTGAGAAACAGGCTCTTGGGCTTTAGCTGTGCTGTATCCCCACCTCTGCATGCCTCTGAAGTCTTAGAGTGAGTGCTTAAAAATCCTAATGCTTTTATTTTAAGTCCAAGAGTGCTCTTTATAGACATTTACACTTGCTTTTGCAGGATCAGGGCCTGAAGATGTAGACAGCATGGTATTGAAGCTGACAGAGAGCCTATCCCAGCTTTATATTGATCCAAAGGGAAGTCTTTGGATGCTGCTGCAAAGCTAATATATGAATATGAACTTCTCTCATGTCTCATTCGTGGTGGGAGAAATGCATATGAAATATTCCTTCTTTCTGTCTTTGCAACAGATGGAAAGCATGAAACAGAAAAGCATGATTTCTAGATCTGTATGGGGGGTGGGAAGGCAATAACTTAGAGGACAAGCCACAGTCATTGTCAGTCCAGGAGTTGACTGTTATTAATTGTGAGCTTCTGTCCCTTATTTTTCCTTAATAAGGACTCCAGAAGGCTTTTCCACTTAGTGAACAACCTGTTCTACACAACAGGGAGTAAGGAAGATGAATTCATCTGTATCTCAAATTTGGATTAGGAAAGAGTGGAACATTTGGTCTGTAGTGAGGGGGCACAAGCTGCCTCTTCAAAAATGGTCTTCTACAGGCTCCAGTTCAGTGATATGCTGGATCTGCTGATTCCACAACTGGAAGTGTGTGTGTGCCTTTCTTTATTTTAAAGCTGAGAGGTTCATGCCCAAAAGTTCACAGTCTTAGAAACTGCATTTAGAAAAGTCTGAAACATGGAGATCTGGTCTTTGTTCAAGCTCCTCTTGTTCCTGCCACCTAGGCTGTATGTGTTGACCCTGCTTGAGCTAGGGAGGTTGGACCGGTGACCCACTGTTGTTCCTTCCAACCTTACCTGTCCTGTGATTCTGTGATATTCGTATATGCTAGTGCCATGAGTTCTATTTCTGCATGATTTTTTATGGGTAACCTTAAGAAAATACACTGCTAACAGTCACACCACTCATTTATCTTATTCTTAAAATACAGATTCCCGTCCCTAAATATTTATTCTGTCAATCTATTCACCTCCTCTGTGCACCTTTGAAGAAAACTGTGGTCATGGGACAAATTCAGCTACTCCAATAATCCACTAATATTGCTGCTCCTTAAGCATGGCTTAGTCTTTTTGTGCTCTGTAGCACTGTGTCTTTATTAGCAGAGGTTTGTTGGTTTTTTGTTGGTTTTTTTTTTTTTTTTTTTTTTCCAAAAGCATCAGCTGTGTTTCCTAGTATGTCAAATTAGCAATAATTTACTTAGGGGAAACATAATGAGTTACAAAGCAGGATTGTGTCTAATTGCACTGGCCTTCTTCCATCTGGGATTTCACCAGCCTTTTGCCTATGATCCTTATTTGATCAAAGCTTCCCTCTGAAGTGAGAACAAGGGCTGGAAAGTGGCACAAGAGAGAACTCTTGTGTAATTCTCATTGTCCTGAGCCCTGGTGGTGTCCCTCTTGCATCCTGAACCTAAAAATCACAGTTCTGTCTGTTTAAATGCCAAGTCTCTGAAAGGTCAGGCCATGCACTCAGGTACTGTACCAGGGTTTAAGGCAGGCATTCTAATATGTAAATTTTGCCTATGAAGTGATTCATGGCCTTCCTCTGGTCTCTTTTGCACCATGAATATAACTGATTTTAGCAGTGGTTCAAAACCAGCTTACTGGCTACACTTTAGATGTTGTGTATGCTCTAAATACCATGAAGAAGTGCTTACCATTAATGGGAAAAATGTACTGAGTTCTCCCTGAGCCTTTAAAAGTGTGTAGGTGCTCCACCTATATTGCCTTCCTCCACATTTTTTGAGTCCCTCAGCACTTGGACACTGAACTTTTGGGAGCCCTGCTATACTTCATGTATCCTTCAAAGGTTATGGACTCCTACATTTCGAGTACAAAGCAGTGAGATCTTTCTTAAACAAGAAAATCCAAAAGCACTGCTAAAAGTAGAAGTGGAAATGCACAGGAGTACGATTAGAGTCCATCCAATAATATAGCTGTAAATTAAATGTGTCTAGTAAATATCAGGGTATTCCTATCACAAGCTTTAGAGATCTTCTGAATTAGCTGTTTAAAACAAAAAAAGACAGAGCAGCATGAATGCCCTCCGGATAAGTATGTGTCAGGGGAGTACTGGGAGATTTAGGTTTAGATTTACAATGGCTTATGGCAGCAAAAGAAATCATTATATGCTGGCCTACAAAAGGTACAAACTTCCTCTGAGAGAAACTAGAAAGTAGCAAGCAGTACTATTGGAAATGACTCTTGAATGTTGATGGAGACAGTTTCATTCTTCACTGCCCACCCTTTTGACTAGTTATAGATGGTTTTAAACAAAGTTATTGGGAGTCTTCACTGCCTGAAACAGTTTCGGCCCTGAGAGCACAGTGTAGCCAACAGTTCAAGCAGAAGCAGCAAGAGAAAGCAGGTTCAATGTTCTAAAATGGTGAATTTTAAGATCCTCACCTGAACAGCAAAAGCCCTGTGTCCAGTCCTGGCTCCTCAGGACAAGAGACATGGAGCTCCTGGAGCGGGTCCAGCGGAGGCTGCGGAGGTGCTGAAGGGACTGGAGCATCTCTGTCAGGAGGGAAGGCTGAGGGAGCTGGGGCTGTTCAGCCTCCAGAAGAGACACTGAGAGGGGACCTCCCCCCATGTGTGTCAGTGTGTGCAGGGAGGGGGCAGAGCACAGACCAGGCTCTGCTTGGGGGTGCCCAGCAATGGGACAAGAGGAACGGGCAGGAACTGATGCCCAGGGAGTTCCACCTGGACATGAGGAAGAACTTCTTTGCTGTGCAGTGACTGAGCACTGAACAGATTACCCAGAGAGGGTGTGGAGTCTCCCTCACTGGGGATATTCCAGAGCTGTCTGCACACAATCCTGTGCCATGTGCTCTGGGATGTCCCTGCTGGAGCAGGGAGGTGGGACCAGATGCCTCACTGTGGTCCCTTCCAACCTGATCCATTCTGTGATTCTCTGGTTTGGTTTTGTTTTCAATTCTTCATAATGCTCAGGATTTTGGGAGGAAGGTAGGTGAGTTAAGGTGAGTTGGACTAGCCTGCCTGCCCCCTGTGGCACCTGCAAGGCCTGAGCCAGATGACGTGTTTCAATGCAGAATGCTGAGACAGAATCAAAGGATGAGCAAACCCTGGCCTCCAGCCTTTGCTTGTAATCAACCTTTCCAATAGCACTGACATCATCTCTATAAGCAGGAAGGGAGAGGAACCTTAGAGAGTTCAATCTACCTCTGTTGGATGGGGTCCCCTGCCCCGTGGTGGAGACTAAGATCAGGCTCTTCTTTGCACTTAATAAATTTTCCATTCATCCTTTCAACAAAAATGATGTTTAGAGCAAGTCGGTTTTGAAAATAGGAGCATTTGCTTTTTCAGTGCTTTACTTCCAGTAAAGTTCCCTTTTTAGTTCTTACAAGACTCTCTGCCCCCTTTTCCACTTTCTCTGGCAAGGAGAGGTAGTCACTCAGGCTCTGGCCGTGAGTGTTGTATTGTTGCCAGAGAAGGTGGGCTGGGGCAATGCTTGGGAGTGCTGGTGTGACTGAGAGATGCTCTGAAATACAGTGAAAATGCTTGAGGAATGTGGATGTGGAAATACTACAGAAGTACCTGTGTGGTGGGGGGGCAGGAATTTTTGGGACATCCCAGTAGGAATTCTGCAGTAACATACAATGGCAATGCTGCTAGTATGAGGCTGTTAGAGTGAAGAAATTATGTTTTACTCCAGATTGCTGGCAGTGGAGATGGGTTTTAAGGTCTTGTGGGACAGAAACCCTTATTTTAAAATGAACAGAGCATGGTTTGTTCTTAAAACAATCAAGATTCATGCTACAGATTCCCATCAGAATGAAAGCATTTCAAACCAAATGAGTTATGTTGAGAAGAAGAAAAGTAGGATGAGAATGTGTGACAATCATATATAGAAGGGCTGTGTGACAAATGTCTGCATCATCTGTCTTTTTGTTTTAATTCTGTCATTGCTGTATTGTCTCCTGAATACCAGCAATGGGAAAAAGAGAGTTATGCAGTAAATTCTTGGGGTGAGTGGGTAATACTGTGTTGAAAAGCTCCATGGGGAAATATTGTCTTTATTGTTTGTATAACCATACTACCAGAAGGCCTTTGGGAATTAAAACACTGCTTTTTGGGCACTGTATGGAAGAAGTCTCTCCATTCTAAGCAATAACTATATAAAGAAAAAGTGCAAGAAAAAATAAGGACTGGAAGCAATACTAGGAAAATCTGTTATGCATATTAATATTGCATAGAAATCTTGGTAGAAGATGAAATTGGATTTTGGAGTATTTACTTCTGCAATAAAAAAATGTTGTGCTAAGTCTGTGGAGATAATTCTAGGGCATTTAGATTTCTGATCTCTCATTTTTCTTTAATGCAGGAAATATGCTTCTAATGCAATTCTTAGGCTCCCTAGACTAGGGAATGCTGGGGCATTGTGGAAAACTTCTCATTTCACTGGAGGAAACTGCAATGGAACAATGGAATATGCTGGTGAAAAAAAAAAAAAAAAGGTCAGGGATGTAGCACAGGGCCACTGGCACCTCTGTGGGTGAGATTACAATAGGATACCTTGGCCATTGGTAAAAATTCCTGAAAGGAAATTGGACCATAGTTGCAGGTAGTATAATCATCTTTTCATCACAGATGTGACCTCTGAGGAAAACCTGCCTTCTTATTATGTAAGCTTCGTATTTAAACAGTTGTAATTGAGGCCAAAATGAGACACTTTTTCATCATGAAGTTCAGCCTTCTCCCTTCCCAGGATTCAGGGCATGGTGGATTTCTGAAGGACGGAGCAAGGGAGGGTCACGAAGGGAATGCCATTCACTTTGCAGGGCAGTGTAACTCCAGGAGTTGGGGTGGAGTGACTTGCCGTGCACTGCGGTGCTTGCAGGAAGCACTGGGTGTGCATCTTCTGCAATATGCTTTTTCACTTACAAACAACTTTGTTTTCTTCAAAAGAGCTGTGTCTGAAAGAAATCTGAGAGTTCTTGATCCGGTTTCAGTTGCACCAAAGCACAAACATTGTTCCATCACAAAACAGCACTCGTTGCCTGAGCCTGCTTGCTGCTGGATTTGGGTCCATAATGTTAAAATTTGAGCAACCTAGAAATTACTTTTATCTTGTTTTGTAGATTATAGATTATATGGCTGTCCTGGGAAGAAAGGGAATTGTCTTTTTTGATAATTTAGTTGAACACTCACAGTTCTTTGATTCCTTTCTTTAGGAATAGGGCAGGACAGTTCCCATAAATTTAAACAGTTGTCATGTAAAAATCATGAGGAAGTACAAGCAATTCTTCGTGGCCTCCACTCAGTGGAATTTGATCACTGTTTATTGTATTGACATATTGGAAGAGGTTTTGTCTTCTAATGTGGTTGCTGATTGATGCTGACATTAATATATGACTGCCTGTGAAATTGTCTTATCTCCAGAGTATCTTGGAGGAGAAAATTTTAGATAAGTAAAGGGGCTGGCCTTATTTTGTTTCATGAAAAAAAAATTCGGAATGCAAAATACAAAAACGGGGTAGACTTAGATGGTGATGAGAAAATCCAGGCTGAACACATAGATGAAATATAAGCAATCAGTCAGCATGACTGTTTCCTGTGACGAGTATTTTTGTCTTTGGTGTCATGTAGGACCAGCAAGACTGGGGGTGGGAGCTGGATGCAGAAACACGGTCAGTTCCCACCCCTGTGCAGAGTGTCTCTCCCAAAGTGCATCCAGTTTGTCCTTTGGAGGGGTAGAGTTGCTTAAGTTGCTCTGCAGTTTCTCACGCTGCACGAAGCCTGCCCGTCTGTCTCCCCTCCTGGTGGTCTCAGAAATTGGAAGGGGTCCCCTGAGGTGGTGGAATATACATCCTTGCAGGCATTCAAAACCCAACTGGACAAGCAGAGCAATCTAATCAAGCTTTTATTTGGAGCAGATGATTGCACCAGATCCCTCCAGAGCTTCCTTCCCTGGTTAAAGTCTTAATGCTTTTTAATATCCAGTTGCTTCTGCACGTACTGACAAGTGCTAAAGTACAAGCTTGGATCACCTTGCTGGCCCAGGTTTTCAGGAACTTCTGCACCTGTTTGTGTGGCCAGAATTACAGAACACCAAAGAGAACTGGGGAATCTATTAAAGTCTCTCTGTTTAAACCCTTTGTGGGTATTGCTTCCTTATCTGCTTCCCATATGAAATCGAGACTTTAATGTATTGGAGGTTATGCCTGGATAAAGCCATATCTGTGCATGTACATTTTTTTCTCTTTCTCAACTAAGAGGTGTTCAAATCAGAACTCTTTGAGTAGACACCCAGGAATAGATGGGTTCCATCTGTGTGTCTGCAGCTAAACCACTTCTGCTGGAATGTGCTCATAGGAGCAACTTGTTGCCTTTCCCACTGGTGGGCTCAGAAAAAAATTAGGATGTGATTTTACCTTTGCTTTCTTTTATCATCAGGGGTTTGTTTGTTTGTTTTAATGCTACAATACTGTACATCTCTATAAAAAAGGTATGTGCAGTCCACCTGAGTGGAGAGTTCTTACAGAAAACATCACCCACTTACTGTCTAGGATTTAAACCAAAATGTCACCTATTTTATCCCTAAATATGGTCCTTACAACTTGAAACATTTTGTATTTAAGCATCTAAATTTGTTGAGAGTTGCCTCAGAAACCGTTATGTGAGGGCATTTGAAAAATAAAGTTTTTGAGGGGAAATTTGTCACAATGGAATATTTGAGATTTTGTCTGGGGAAAAAAAACATTTTGAGGTTAGAGAACAAAAACCCAAACATTTTACTCTACTTACCTTTCCAAAATACTACATGTAGAAACCTTGTTAATTTTGCTTCTTGATGTGGTATTGTTGAGTATATGCATATGACAAAAGAAGGTAATCATCATCAGTTTTTTGTAGCATTCTCACAGGTACTGTTGAAATAAATTGAATTATATATATTATTCACAGGTTTTTTGGTTTGGTTTTTTTTTTTTTTTTTCTTAGGACTCTGGAGCAAAGCAGGGATATATGAAATCAGTACTGTATTTACCTGGAGTAGCTTCTACATACAGTTCATGATGAAAAACTTGCAGTTCTTGCCCCAAGGTTTTTATTGACCTCTCAGAGGTCAATAAAGAATAACTGGGTGTAATTTTAATTGACCTCTCAGAGCACTGAGTCTGGTGGGGTATGATAAATCATGGAAAGATTTGTGTCAGTCTTGTGCCAGTGTCCCCAGTAGCTGGCACCTTGTCCTTACAACTCTGACACACATGGGACACTGTGACATTGCACAGAAAGACAGTTAAAAAGGCTTTAATAAGAATATAGGACAGACTGTAGTGGTTGAGTGCAGCCTTGGTCAGGCAAAAACACTGACCAGTGAGGGTTTGCATGTGACTGGCCCCTCTTTATATGGCCCCTTTCCTGTCCAGTTTTTTCTCTCCCTTTGATTTGCCATGGTCCACTAAATGTTCTTTAAGTTCAGTCCCATAGGCCCACTTCAAATATCCTGAGCTGTGCTGTTCCTCTTGTTTCCTTCTTATTGTCAGTTACGAATTCCAGACTATCCCACTCCAAAGCTGTGCCTGGAGTTCCTTGATGGCCCATCAATTAGTGGCTAAGGACTTCTGGTCTTTCCCACTGCCTTTCTATCCAGTGCACCTGGCTCCTGCCTGTGCATGTTCTTGCTTTATTATTCCTCCTTTATTTAATACTCCCTTTGAAGTGAAAGGGTCCTTAACTGCATGACCTTAATGAAGCAGAAGGCCTCACCTTCCATACACTCTTACAGTAGTGACTCTCTGTCTTGTACTGGGGACTCAAATCTGGCTGTAGTACTCTGGGGTGTTCAATAAGGGCTGAATAGATGGACAAAACTTAGGTTTTTCCCATTTTCACTTCATTTTAACTGATGAAACATATGTTTAATGTGATATTCACAGCATTGTGGAGTATGGGCAGTACTTCAGCAAGTCATTTGCTTAGCTAATCACAAACCCTGTCATCATCATTGAAATAGAAAGTTCCATAGCATCAGGAGCTCACCTGTTTTATATGGTTAAAATATTTTTATTGCATCTGGATAGAGAGAATTAAATCCTTGTCCCCTGCCCAGTTTCCCCATTATCCAACACTGCAGGCCAGGAGGTGACCCAGCACAATGGTGCAAAGATACTTTCTCAGCAGCACAGACAGGCTCAGGCTGTGCTGGTGCAGAAAGGGCGAGCACTTCTGACAACAGAGCTTTGTACATTTATGAAGGATGGTTGTCTTTCTTTTCCACATAGACAAGAAGCCTGCGATACCTGCGTGGAGCTGAGAGTACCACTGATGCAGGTTCAAAGATTAGAATCTGTCCTTTACAACCACGAGCCTGTTAGGGGCAGAAGGCAGCGTGTTCTTCATGTTGAAAGAGAGGCAGAACTGTGTTGCCAAGCTGTAACAGAAGAAGAGCTGTAATGAGCCTAAAAGAAGTTGGGAGAGTATTAGCTTACATGAGTGACCAGAATCTGTAACTGATATGGAACAAAACAGCATTTGTGTCCTCTCCCTGCTTCTGGTCCAGCAAATCTCTTCACTCTCATAGCAACAGCCAGACTGAATAGATCTGCAGGAGCTTTCATCACTTCTACCAATATGTGACCCTTGTCATGCTGATCTTGTCAGCAAAGATTACATTTTCCATCACCTCTCTTCAGACAGATTGGACTGCCCTTTGTCCTTTTAGTGAACTAATCACACCCTTGAATGACAGACCAGCTAGATGGGAAGAAATAAAGGGAGATAAATATCATATGTATGACCATCCTGTTAGCAGAATAAACACATACAGGAGTCACAAAACTAGGATTTTGACATATGAAAACCTTATCTAAACCTGCTCTCAGTTTGAAGCCATTCCCCCTTGTCCTGTCACTCCAGGCACTTGGAAATAGTCTCTCTCTATCTTCCTTGTGGGTTCCCTTCAGGCACTGCAAGGCCACAACGAGGTCACCCCAAAGCCTTCTCTTCTCCAGGCTGAACAATCCCAGCTCAGCCAGCCTTTCCTCCCAGCAGAGCTGCTCCATCCCTCTGATCACTTTGGTGTCCCTCCTCTGGACTTGCTTTAGTCTTGCTGATTCACGTTCAGGGCTAGGTCAGAGCTTTTTGCCTTGGACTAAAAATACCAGGAAGAATCAGAATGTTTTCTGTTAGTAAATCGCACTGTTCCCTTATACCCTCTGTGCCTGCTAATCATCACTGACCTTATCCCAGTCTGTGGGAATAGGATTAACCTGCTGCTACCCTCAGTTTACAGGTAGGGAACTGTGGTGAAGAGAAAATAATGGACAATTTCTGCAAGTCCAATGGCTCTGTTGCCCTTTGTGTGTTTAAAGGCATCAGTTCCAACAGTAAAATCAGTATTCAAAACTATTTCAAGCATCCAAGAGCCTAAAATCCAGTTAAAGGTGAAATGGCTTGAATTTCAAACTCTCCAAGTTCCATATGAAGATTCCAAAGACTCTCGGGTGCTTCAGGCCTGTGATTATTACTAAAAGATTGCTTGGAGCTAATTGATTGAGAGTTAAGTGCCTTTGAGAATCTTAAAGTACCTTGACCCTGGTTAAAGCCCTATATCCTGACTTGCCACTCACCTGTAAAGCATTTTGGTCTTCACTGGATGGAATTCAAACAGAAATAATAAAGCAAGGTGCCACATGTTTTAGTGGAAGTAAGGATGTTTTCAAGGACTGTTTATTTCTTGTTCATTTTCCTATAAATGGTTTAAAAAATGTGTTTTAGCAGTTCAGCTCCTGTATTATTTACTGCACAAGCCCATATACCACGGGCATGAGCTGGTCATCTAAATCAGGCTGCAATTTCATTTACCTTTGGGGAAAAATTCTTACAAGTAGGTCTTAAAAAGCAGGGTGGTAGACATCAGTGAGTCTTTCCAGCAGCAGGCCCTTTTAAAAGCACGTAATTAGTCTTTTTGTAATAGGCTCATATGATGAGAAGGCGTGGGATTATTCCACACATGACTCTCGGCATCTGTAGTTACTGATTCTGAGTGACTGATACCACCAGGGCTGAACTGGAATTGAATGATGTACACAACTGACAATTCTAAGTAATTTCTGAAAGCCTTTCCTGTTTGGAGGATGTTCACCTTCTTGATATTGAGTTGAAAGCACAATGACATTCAAAATGCACTTTTATCCAGAGAGGATTTGGGCTCATTGTTTACAGGTGTTAGTTCAGTCAGCTTTTTGCTTTCACACTGGATACAGTTCTTTTCTCTATTGAAAGCTCTTTCCAGAGAAAGAAATTCTTTCAGGGAGAATTTATTCATTGAAAAGTTGGTGAAGAATTGGAATGTGCTGCCCAGGGAGGTGGTGGAGTTCCCATCCCTGGAGGTGTTCAAGGCACTCAGTGCTCTGGGCTGGGTGACAAGGTGGGGATCAGTCACAGGTTGGACTCGATGATCCTGGAGGTCTTTTCCAACCTCAGTGATTCTGTGATTATATGAAAAGGTTTGCTTGCTCTTATCTCAGCCTTGTCCAGGCATCAGGTTTAGCACCACGAGGAGTAATTTGATCTGTGCTGCTGACACACAACCTGGTTAATTAGTTAAGCAGAGTTTAAGCAGGGGAGTACAGTTCTACTGAGACCAAAATCATCATGGGAAATTATGCCAGCAGTGGTTTTTGGACTCTGAAATTTATCTATTGACATATTGCTATCAGAAACTTGAATAGGTCTTTTTTTTTTTTGTTTTGTTTTTTTTTGGTTGAATTTCTGTCTAATCAGAAGTTTTACAAAGAAGCAACAGTTTACCTGAGGAAAATCTGTTTCACTTTCAAGAGGAGTTGGGCAAAGAACTGCTCTGCATTTGAAACCTTCCCCTTTTGTTAGTGAGGGATGTATTTTTATGCTAAATCTTGCTTTAATTATTTGATGTTTATATATAAATACATATACATTTAATACGGAAACACATATTGCTTACAGCACATTTGAATGTAGTCATTCAAAAAAATCCAGTTTTAATCCCAGGGAAAGAATCACATCTGCACTGGTCTATTTCAGAAAACTTTGTTTTCTGAGTCTCTTGCTTTGGAAAGAAGGCATTTAAAGCTTTTAGCACTACCTGTAGACTGAACAGCTGCTACCAGATTAAACTCATTTGGGAGAACAGTTTTATCCATATTTACCCACACATAACAGAAATTACTCGCCATTGAAGTCTTTGGGCCAGATCCACCCTTGCATGAGTATGCACACCTCTTTTTGCATTAAAATATTAGCAATGATGTTCAATGAGGTTTTTTTGCTATTTTGGTCTTTTTTTTTTTGCTTTTGTGCTACATTTGAGCCAGTGGTTAAGCCAGATCTGCCACTGGTAGGGAGATATTCTATGATAACCAGTAGCTGCACCAATGTAATTATACTACATTAACATTTACTTGCATAGTACTCTGTATTTAGCACCACCTTTTCAGTGATAGGTCTTTATGCCTTTGTCTCATTGTGCAGGGAAGCTTGTCATCTTTATTGATTTTGTCTTTCTTTAGAAAAAAAGAGCTTGCTTGTGCTTCATTTATACCCCTGAGAGTCCTGGAAATTATTTTAACCCTTCTAGCTCAAGGTTGCACAAAGCGCATGGCTTATTTTATTCTGTTTTGCCAAAAGAAATAAAAGGGAAATCCTGAAAAGAGATTTCTTGGTGGGTCTCAGCAAAAATTTGTGCCCTGTTGTGGTCTGACTGGGCACATTCAAGTCTGTTGATTTATAAACTAAACTGAATCACATCTGGCTGAGGTTATTTCACAAAGATAAAACAGAGTGTTGTTTGTATTCAATATTGATGCAAACAAGTGAATTTGTCATATGTAGATCTGGAAGATGGTCATCCCCAACCTCAAATGGTTCAAACTTAATGTGACCGTCCCTTTTGGGGGGATAAGGAGGTTGCAAACATGCCATGTGTACATTGTCTCTGTGTAGTACTTACGGCGAGTGTGCCCTGCTGGGGTGGGACTGGGGAGAAGATGTGGAGAAATATCTTGAGTGGACTGAGGTCTGACACACAGGCTTTGCTTCAGTGTGTTCTGCTGACCTGGAGAACGGACATTCTGTGTATGGTGTAGTTTCTATTTTAAGCCTGTTTTAGGTCTCGTGGGGTTTATGTCTCATTTTGTTATTGCTGTTTTATGGGTTTTGTAATACTGTGTGTGATGACTGTACATGTAGAGCAGTGTGGAATCATAGAGTAACTTGAGTTGGAATGCACCTTCAGAGGCCACCTGGTACAACCACCTGTCAAAGTAGGATGAGCTTCAGAGATCCAACTCAGAGCTAGACTGGGTTGCACAGGGCCTTGTCCAGTTGCACGTCGAATACTTCATCCATGGCTCTCTGGGTAACCTGATTCAGTGCAGAAACACTCAGAGGAAGATTTTTTTCTTTATATTCAAGTAAAATTTGACTTTTTGACCTCAGTGACTTGCATCTCATGTGCTGGTCACTTCTGAGCAGAGTCTGGCTCCGTCTAAGCTCTAATCTGCCAACCGGCAGTGACAAGCAGCAATCCCAGAATCCCAGGATGGGTCAGGTTGGAAGGGACCACAGTGAGTAATCTGGTCCCACCTTCCTGCTCCAGCAGGGCCATCCCAGAGCACATGGCACAGGGTTGTGTGCAGACAGCTCTGGAATATCCCCAGTGAGGGAGACTCCACACCCTCTCTGGGCAATCTGTTCAGTACTCAGTCACTGCACAACAAAGAAGTTCTTCCTCATGTCCAGGTGGAACTCCCTGGGCATCAGTTCCTGCCCGTTCCTCTTGTCCCATTGCTGGGCACCCCCGGGCAGAGCCTGGTCTGTGCTCTGCCCCCTCCCTGCACACACTGACACACATGGGGAGGTCCCCTCTCAGTGTCTCTTCTGGAGGCTGAACAGCCCCAGCTCCCTCAGCCTTCCCTCCTGAGAGAGATGCTCCAGTCCCTTCAGCATCTCTGCAGTCTCTGCTGGACCCACTCTAATATATGCATTTTGTTGCTCTGCCCCCTCCCTTCAGATTCTTCAGTCCTTCCCTTCTGCAAACCAAGCTCCCTCAGCTGGGTTTTTCTTAATAATCAATGACATTGGAGGTCTTAGTCTTCTTGATTGTTACACACCCTCAGTCACTCCCTTGTTCCCCCCAACCAATGTTGCAATCCCTAGGTCTCACCTCTGATTCCCAGCAGGAGGTCACTGCTGGTCTGGGAGGGTCAATTGCTGCTCTGCAGCTTCTTGCATGTGCCAGTCTCAGGGGCTGCTGGTCATGGTCTGAATGTCATCCACCATTTGTCTCCACTCATCAATCTGAGCTCTGGAATTTTCCCTCACTTGTAGGATTTTTCCTCAAATCAGGAGCTTCATCTTGTTCTTTCTGAGACCTTTGTTTCTTTTTGGAAAAACCTTATCTTTAGTGGCACATTTTTCTGGACATCAGGGCCCTGAGTTTTCCAATCTAAACAGTGTATGTGCAGTACAACAGCACATGAACGGCCTCCCAGTTGGAGATTCTGTTTCATGCCTCTTTATTAATAGGAGAATCCAGAATTGGGCCACTTTTGTTCAGTTCATGTGCTACCTAAATTTATATGCCAAGTTGGAAGGGACCCACAAGGATCATTGAAGTCCAGCTCCTGGTCTTTCACAGGACATCCCAAGAATGCCACCATGTGCCTGAGAGCGTTGCCGAAACAATTTTTTAACTCTGCCAGCCTTGGTGCTGTGCCCACTGCCCTGGGGAGCCTGTTCAGTGCCTGACCACCCTCTGGGTGAAGAACCTTTTCCTGATATCCAGCCTAACTCCCACCCTGATACAACTTCATGTCACTGCCTTGGGTCCTGCCTCTGGTCATAATAGAGCAGAGATCAGTTCCTGCCCCTCCTCTGCCACTCCCAAGGAAGCTGCAGATACTGTGAGGTCTGCTCTCAGTCTCTTCTTCATCAGATGAAGAAGCCAAGTGCCCTCATCTACTCCTTGTAGGCTTCCCCTCAAGGCCCTTCACCATCTTTGTAGCCTCTTTTGGCCCCAGGCTCGAGGTGAAGCTGCTCCAGTGCAGAGCAGAGCAGGACAATCCCTTCCCATGCCCAGCCAGCGATGCTTTGCCTGATACTCCCCAGGACATGGTTGGCCCTTCTGGCTCCAGGGCACATCCCTTAGGAGAATCCCTTACTGGTTTCAGCCAGAAAGTAGAAGAGCTGTACTTGAGTTTACTCCATTTCTGATGTTCACCAGCCCACACACACTATGCGTGCAACCAATTACCTGCTGCCTGTAAGCGCTCACAGTGTCAGCGGTTTTACCATCCCCCAAAAAAGGACACAAGAGTTCCAGTGTGGTGAACAGAGGGAGAGAGCCAACCCCTTGACCTGCTTTCTACTTCCTTGATTGATATGTAGTTAACCTTCTTCACTGCAAGGATGCACTGCTGTCATTTTGTCCACCAGGACACTTCCCTTTAAAAGCTGCCTGTTGCCAATCTGTGGAGTTTCTCCGCAGCAGATGCAGAATAACTCACATTTGCCTATGTGTAAAGTTATGAAATGACTCTCAGCCATGATGGATGACTCACAGTAAAATTTACTTTAAAAGGGTCCTGTAGATGTCCTTTTGGCCAACCCTCTATTTCAAGCAGGTCTAACTTCAAAGCTAGACCAGGGTGGTCAGTGCCAGGTCTAGTTGTGTTTTGAATATCTCAAAACTAAGGAGATATATCTCAAAACTTATGTTTGTTTAATTTTATTTCTTTTTAAGGAGAAAACAAGGTCAATTTATAGGCCAATTTGTGCCATCCTGATCAGGGAAATCTACTTAAAAATAACACAGCAGCACACTGGAGACAAAGAAGTTGTACTTGCACAGTAGTTCTGTGAGGATGTTAAATTTTCCAATTGATACCTTCCAAGACTACAGAAGGACTGGTTTGGACTGGCTTTCAGAGTACCAGTAAACAATTCTAATTTCTAGCCCTATTTCTGGCAATGTTTTCTTTATCAAAATTAGATACAGTCAGATACAGTCTCTGAGGTGAAGAAGGGAAACAGATTTGCGAGGCATCATCATCTACTGTGCTTTGTCACACCAGGAGGGAAGTAGGAAGAGTGAGTGATAAGAAATTTATGTCTTCTATTTTATTACTCATCTGAAGTCTTCAATTATTATTGCTGCGCTAATGAAGTCTTTTTGGATTGTCTGACAGATCTGATGATAAACTCTTTAACAAAACAATAAAACCGGGGGGATGTCAATTGGCTAATTAGCTGATAATCAATATCCAGCAGCTGTGACGAGATGGCAGACAGATATCAGGCTCTGCTCAAGGCTGGGTACTTTGTTGGTTCAAGTTTCATTTTTTGCTGCCAAAACAATAATAATTGCATTGTATGAGAAGATTTAAGATAGAGCAATAGCAGCCTAATAGTGATATTAATCTAAACTGAGTATGTAGAAATATTTTCTCCCACACAAATCATTCTGAAGCCATTGATCCTTGAAATTTGGACTTTTTCCTGAGATGAGCATTAGACAGGGAAGATACGAAATGCCCTGGATAGAACCTTAAATTCCTTAATCTCCAAGGAGCCAGGGATATCAGCCCACATTACATTAAACATTTAATTATAACTCCATAGATATAAAGCTACTCCTTTACAACACTTGAATCTGAGAGAGATGAATCTCACTGTGGTTAATTGCACCATGAATATCAACGATAAACAGGGAATCTTTTTGTACGGCAGACTCCATGGCACAAGTTGTGTTTTGCTTAATGATAGACAACTGGAACTTTGCTTAGTGAAATTCAACTTATTCCAAATGTAATTTGGATATGGGCAAGGGTGAGCACAATCTGCCTATAGAATTGTGGAATTGTAGAATGATTAAAGATCATCCAGTTACGACCCCCTGCCACGGGCAGGGACACCTCCCACTAGCCCAGGTTGCTCAGAGCCCCGTCCAACCTGGCCTTGGACACTTCTTCTCTGCCCAACCTGTGCCAGGGCCTGCCCACCATCACAGGGAAGAATTTTTTCCTAATATCCAATCTAAACTTATTCTTTGTCAGTTTGAAGCCATTCCCCCTCATCCTGCCACTTCATCCTCATGGAAAATGTCCATCTTTCTTGTAGGTCATCACTACCAATCCATTTTTCTGAAAATTAAGATCCTTATATGATTTTCCTTCGTGCTGTGTGCAGGGTTGGGTAGCACCATAAGGTATCATGGACAGGATATTTCCTCTGAAAATTAAGGATGAGACTTATTCTTGGTCTAACCACCTAATAACGAGATTTTTTGGTGCACAAAATCCCTGAATATCCCAGAATTACCTCTCAGGCTACCTGGGAGCACAGGGGGTTTCTGGGCTTGCGTGAGCTGAAGAAGCAGGAGGAGACAGGGTGATCGGAATGGTCAGGACTGTGCTAGAAGCAATTCCCTCTCACACAGCAGACGAGGACATTAAAAAATGCCTCCTGCAAGTCACTGCCCCTGATGCAACATCTCCTGAGAGCTGTGCTGTGCTGCAAAGCACCTCAGTGACTCCTCTTCTTCCCTATAGTTTGTCAAGCCTGACTTGCACTGGCCAGCTCAAACCAGGAAAGGGTGACCACTGCTTTCACAGAAACCCTTCCAGTGGCCAAGAGACTCTGGCTTGAGCTCACAAATAGATAGATTTAGCTCACAAGTAGAAAATAAGGTTGGGGAATATAAAGAAAAATAAAGGAAAAGCCAAGAAATGGCAACACAGCAGAAGCAAACAGTTGCCACAGCTTATTGTGTATTAAAGCAGGTTAGTGTTCCAGGGTTGTACTTCTGGGAGAGTTTGACAGGTTTACGCTGAAAGACACCACTTAGAAGTGTTAACTTGTTTTAGCTTAGCCTTATGGAGCCTTTTCACTGCAGAGTATAAAGCTGGCTACAGCCTTCATAATTCATTCTTAAAATGTGAGGTTAATGTGTAGCTACATTGGATATTAAAGGAAACAGATGGAGCAAGGAACACAGTGAATCACAGGGAATCTGTTCAAGAATTTTTCTCACTAAGAGATTTATTCCTTACTGAGTCTGCCTTAAATATCAGAGAAAGCTCAAATCATCATAGAAATGCCAGTTCCACTGCTCCCTGGTTGGTATTTGAAGTTTCAAGCTAAATGTTGGGTTTGTCTTTTCAGGCTGGGACTTACCAAGGAGAAGCAGCAAACTCATTCTCATTGAATTAAGCTAGACCTCTGTTCCTAGTCTCTCTTGAAAATCTAGGACTTTGATTTCTCAGGTAACTATCTGGAGTGTTGTTCTTTGTAAACCTGAAGGTTTGACCTTTACATCCAAGTCTGCTTATTTCAGCCATAGGAAGGCACTCCCAATTCCTAACGCAAGTCATACCTCACATCCACATTTACTGTAATTCCAGATGATCCATCAGCTTTCTGGCCAACTGTCCCAGGGCAGAGGATGGCTGTGTGGTTACATCAATAGGGTTGTTGGAAGCACCAAGTGAGGTCAGCTGGCGTGATTCCCACAGTCAGAAAGCCCAGGCAGGGTTTCCATTGCTCTTCAATCAGATAGGATGGAGGAAGAATGTCTCTGATGATCTCAGCTGGAGCTGGGAGCTGATATCCTTCCAGAGTTGGATAAATAATAAATGGCCCCAGGGATGGTTGTCTCCAAAATGTGCTAATAATCTTGATATAATGCACTGGATGGCTATAGGTGCATGTTTGGAGGTGCCCTGCAAATGATTTGTTATTTGTGTGTAAGACAACAGAAAATTAGGGCCTGTTGTGAATCCGGTGTTTATCCCCTGCAGGAAATGATTCAGGGAAGCATAACCACCTCTTGATGTTTTCAAAACTGGATGGCTTTGAGGACGTACAAGCTTTAGCTGAATATGTCTCACTGTGCTTAGTGAAGAAGTGAATGGATGAAATTGAAGTCTATGGAACATGAAGAGATCAGGCCAAGAGATCAGGTGGCTCCTTTGTGCTTAGATTTTACAGAAAACATTTTGCCTGTATTTTCTATTAAGAGTTCTGAATGAAACGTTTCTAATCAGCTTTTGAACTGATAAAAAAAAAAAAGTAATTTTTTTCTGTCATTACTCATTCTGAGAAAGGCGTTCTGGTTTGATTTGTTGTCAGCTGGTTTTCAAGTACTTTTTCTTTTTTTTTTTTTTTCCCCCCCATGGCTCATGTTGCTGTAATCTGTACTTTTGGAATACGATGATCAGAGCTTAGTATCTGCCTTTGCTGAAATAATCCTCTTGGCTATGATGTGTGGCAAAGTGGCAGGTCTGAAGCCTTTTGTAGCTTTTGACCTCGCCCTCTGGGTGGGATGTGGTGAGGAGCTGTGCTGCTTTGTCTGGAGTGACAGCAAAATGTCCCATGCTGTTCCCTCTGAAGGGGAAGGACTTGGCTTGTCCTCACACAGGCTGGTGATGGGGAAAAGCGAACACGTCAGTGTGTCTCTCTTCTCATCCATCTTCAATTCCACCTACTTTGTCTTTGCAGTGTGAGGTGCAATCAACCAATTTTAGGCCACGAGATAAACATCTAAGAGCTTTTTTCTTCTTATATATATTCCCTTTCCTATAAGGGAAAGGAAGCTCAGCTTCTATTAAGAGGGGACAGAAATCTGTGTTGGTGTCAAGGCTCCTGTTAGCAGATACAGGTAGTTCATTCTTCCGAAAGACTCCATCTAGTTTCTTCTGAGGCGGGAAAAGACAGAGTTAGTACATTTTTAAAGTCAGAGCTGGAATCCTGTACCTGTTCTGTGTAAGGTTTGCAGTGTTGGGGATCATGAACAGACTGGAGGAGGTGCAGAAAACCTCCTTTCTATCTTTGCAAAGAGAGGGCTGGAATCTTGTCAATTTTCTGTGCTGATGTGGTGGCACGGTGGAAAACTGCAGCTGCTGGGGTAGGCAGACAATCCCCTGCATGATCCCGAAGCAGGCTGGCTGGCTGTCTCTGCTTGTGCAGGGTGTTGGTTCCTTAATCATAGAATCCCCTGAGCTGGAAGGGAGCCACAAGCACCATCGAGTCCAACTTCTGTCCCTGCACAGGACATCCCAAGAATCCCACCATGTCACTCAGAGCATTGTCCAAATGCTTCTTGAGCTGTGTCAGCCTTGAGGCTGACACCTTCTGGGTAGTGGCAGGAAGCAGTGCAACACCAGACCTATTGATCTGGTGGTCAAAGCCATTTTTAGACCAGATGCATCAGGAACATTGGTTCTGGTTTACACTGTTGGAATTTCTGTGACTTGAGTGGAGGCCTTCCTTACCCACCTCCTCAGCTGTGAAGTGATGGGAGAGTCAGGGTGAGCATTTCTTCCCTTCTCTTGCAGGTGGGTGTTGTGTGGTGTGTGGCTTTGGTACCCTGTGTCACCGTAGTAACAGCGAGTCCTCGTTCCCTGGCAACTGTCAGGGTTGCTAAGAGAAGAGTTGGCAGCATCCATAAATCTGACATCTTTGACATCAACCACTCACATCACATTGGGATGAGTTTGATGGAGAGAAGACCACCCAGTGGCCAATCTCATTTCCTTTGACCTGGCTCAGTGTTGGTTTTCAGAAATAATTACAGTGTCTAAGGCAATGGAATAGCCTGTCTGGGAGATAGGGAACATGGATCCTGTTGCTTGCCATCCATGATCCATTCAATAACTAGAAGTGACACTCCCTGCCTTTTGCTATGGAATGAAATGAGTTCTGGGAATGAAAATCACTATCTAGGTACTCAGTGTTATCATTGGTCTTTGATGCTCTGGTTCCCCATTACATTTCATAGGCGGCTTCACAGAGAAAGAAACTTTCATCAAGTTGTCTGGTGTGCCAGTGCTTCATTCTTAAAAAGACTTTGCTTCCTAAGGCCACCTGTGCATAGGGTGAAAGTGGGGCGTGTGGGTAGGGGAAGCAACAGCTTCAGCAAGTTATTACTCCAGCTTAGCCCTGTGGAATTCAGTGGAGTTATAACCAACGCAAATCTAAAAGCAACACAGTGATGAATTGATAAATCCTATTTGCTTGCATCTGCCCACTCTGAGCCAGAGCTGGAGACGTTACTATCTGCTGGTGCGTGCCAGAGCATGTGCAGAGTGAGTTGTGCTCTCTGTGGTGCACAGGAGACAGATGGTGAAGCCCACCCATTCTGAAGAATGCCTACAGAGAGGAGGATTTCTGCAGTGCCATGGTTCTGGCAGACAGTGCAATAGCAATATTCTTACATTTCAGAGAACTGGCTCATCTCAGAAATGGTATTTTACCAGTATTCTCTTCTGGCACCTTTTTGCTCCACAACTGCCTGCACAGCTTTTGGCACACCGCTGATGGAGACTGGGTGCTGCTCTGGCTGGACTAGCTCTGCCATTTAGTACGAAAACTGAACCATAGGGAAGAAAGCCAGATAATCCTGGCTACTGGGGTGCTCTTAGGATAGAAGAACCAGTGGAGTGATGCTCTTAAACCTTCTAAAATTACAGCACACCCTCTGTCTTAGCACAGTACGGGCAGAGCTTCTCTTGGTTGGGAGTTGGGGACAGATGGACACAGGCTGATCAGATTAATGGATCTGTCTTCTCTGCCCAAAATGGATAACATTTATTTAGCTGTACCAGCGGGGCTTGTGACAGGACAATGAAGCCCAGTGTGTTTTTGAAGAAGCCATCAGAAACCCTTGGGATGTTCAGAAATGCCCAGTTTCCCACCAATTTCCTGCAGCCAACAGCACATTGTGTTGACCTTGGTGACAGCACCAGCCTGGCAAATAAAAAAGACATGCATCACTAAGGGGAGAATTAAATTTGCAATGAATGCCCTGTATTTCATTTTCTCTTACTGTCATTTTTATCTGTCCCGACTAATCCTCGTGTCCCTAGAAAGCCTGCCCTAGTGTTCCATTTCCTGCAGCAGGAGTGATGCCTGCACTCACAGCGGGGGTGGCTTTCTCCAGCTCTTTTGTCAAATGCTGTCATGGACCCCCCCGAGCTCCTTGTTCCTTTGCCAGTGGTGGGGACTGTGCAACTTGATGGTGTGGAGTCTTCTGTCTCCTTGTCAGAGCAAGACTTTTGACTGGTGCCTGCAAGAGCAGCATTTCTCAAGTGGAAGCATTGTTCCCAGTTTAGCAGATAGGGATTCTGTGTTAGTTTAAGGGGAAAAAGTAATCTGTTATATTGCAGCTGTCACTTCAGAGATTTTCATCCTTCGCTCTTATGTAAGCATGAGAGTATTATAGACACAAGATATGGGGGTTACAGGTATGTGAAATAGCTTCACACACCTATACAGGCATCCCTTTCAGCCTTGCTTGTGTTAGAAGAGGTATGGGATTGAAGGACATAGCCTCTTTTTGCTTTTTAAAAAATACATAATTATCAATGCAGTAGTGACATTGTGGGTGAACCCAGATGACATTAGTGTTTTCTTCTTCTCCTTACTTTTTTCTTTTTTCTTTTTGTTTTGCTTTGTTTGTATAAAATGTCACTGCAGCTCGTTTTTCAGGATTGTGTGATCATTATTTTACAGTAATCTGGCTCTGCTCAGAAGTTTCTCCCTGGAAAATCCTTTATGGTGAAGCTGTCTCTTATAAACTGAGAGACAGTCATCTATAAAGAACTGGTCTAGTAGTCTGAGCAACCTAGAGGTGTTTGCTCAGGCCTGTACCCTGAGTTTTGGGGGACAGAAAATATTTGATATCACTCTTGAGTCCTTGGCTTCTGGAGCTGGGCCAGTTCCACTTCCTAGAATTAAATTGCAGTAGCTGGGGGCACGGTGGTAGCTGACAATGACCAGGTGATCCAGGAGCCTCCCCTGTCCACCAGAGGAGGAAGAGGGAGCAGAGCAACTGGGGAATTTAAAATGGATCTTGTGAGAGGTGCCACGTGCTGTGCCCCTCTCCAGGAGACTGGCTCACAGCAGAGGGAAGGGCGAGGGGCTGGCTCCTTTGTAAGGACTTTGTAAGGTCGTGGCGAGGCTGCCCAGATTGCCTGTGCCAGCAGGAATGCGCAGTGCCCCTGGAACCGGGAGCTGCGCTCCAGCTCAGCACAGCACACTGCAGCCAAGTCTGGATGACTTTGCAGATGCTGGTGCTGCGCATGAAATGACCTGAGATGAGCCATGATGCAGCTCTCCAGGGCAGGACTGGAACACTTCACCCAGAGGAACAAGGCAGTGCATTCCTGTTCGAAGTGGAGTTCCTCAGAAAGGATTTCCTTTACTAAAGGTTTGGGATTGATGCAGCTGGCTGAAGTGAGAATGTGTTTGTGTTTCAAAGTCAGTGGGAATATTCTTTTGCCCTCTGTCAAAAATAAAGGAGACAGAGGAGCTTGGGAACCATGAGGAAAATGTTACCAAGAGCTCTGTGGGTAGGAGAGATTTGGTAGCTGCAGCTTCCTCTCTGTATGCCTAAGCAGACCTAAGTCAGAGAAATCTGAGCACAGCAAAGCCCTTTCTTGGCAGTATCCAGCACCATTTTATCCCTTTGGAAGTCCAAATCTCTAGTTCTGTGCAGACAAAATGTGAGGGCTTTGTCTTCTCCCTCCCTCCTGCAAGCTGAGAAGCCATCAAGTGCCTTTCTAATGAAGGATTAACTTTGCAATCAGGTATGTGCTCCTTGTGCCCTCCTTACACACAAGTACAATCATACCTAAAGCATATGAAGACATGCTCACTGAATAAATTCAGGTCAAGTTTCAGTCTGCTGGCTTCTCTGTAGCCCTGACTTCTCAAAGCAAGACTTTGACTTGGCTAGAAACAGTAACGCTGTGCTACACATCCAAAAAGTAGGACTGCAAAGGTTTCACTCCCCACCTGCCATCTGAAGGGCATGGTCCCTGAGCTGGGTGGTACCCTTTGTTTCTCAGTCTTGATCCTCATAGAATTGTTATAGAATAACCGATGGGTCTGGATTGGAAGGGACCTTAAATATCATCTTGATCCAACCCCCTGCCATGGGCAGGGACACCTTCCACTAGCTCAGATTGCTCAGAGCTCCATCCAACCTGGCCTTGAACACTCCCAGGGATGGGGCAGCCACAGCTTCTCTGGGCAATCTGTGCCGGGGCCTGCCCACCCTCACAGGGAAGAATTTTGTCCTAATATCTAATCTAAACCTACCCTCATTCATTCTGAAGCCACATACAGCCTCCAGCAAAAGCCCTCTGGCATTTAACCCCTTTAGCAAGGCTGGGGATGTAGTTGCTGTTGGGTGGAAGAACTAGGGAGGCAGAGCAGTAGTAGCTATTTTGAATCTGTGTTATTGGATGCCAGTCCTAGCTAGGGAAGGGGTCATACTGATTGGGCAACATGGAAACAAGAATGAAATTGAACTCTGGACCTTTTCTGTTTAAAACATGTCTCCCTAGCACTAATCCTGTGAGGACTTGGAGTGCCCTTGGCCCTACAAGCAGGGTTTTCAAGGCTGGTGGGTTGGCAGTGCTGATTATGTCCTTTCTTTGCATGCCACAGGCATGGGGAACAGAGTCTGAGAAAAACAGTAGCTCCTGCTGTCAGCTCTGTAAGCCAGAGGACTTCTCAGATGTCAGGCAGATCTGAAACATCAAAGGGGTTTCTCCTGAACTAGCTGACCCTTTATTACACATATCCTTCCACTAATACCCTGAAGATTATCTTTGCCTTGTTCCTGACCTGTGGCAACCCCCGTACTTTGAACATGCTCCATGATGGCAGAGAAGTGGCATTCACAGTGACTGCACTGCTGCAGGTGGCTCCCAGTGGGTGGCAGTTAAGTCCTCTCTGAATTTTCTTTTGGATGTGTGTCTGTGTGTTACTGGAAGTGCCTCCAGGCATGTGTCACCACCCCCACACTCCAATCTGATCCTGAGCTATAGGTGAATATCAGCTCAGCAGACACTGAAAGGGGGTTTAGCCCCAGGTGAACTGTGGATGGCTGTGAATACATCAGTTGGCTGTGCTCACACACACGATAAGCTGCATCCCAAGACCACTGAGGACAATAATTTCCAGAGGTTTTCTGTCTCCCTTGAGCAGTTTTGCTGAAATCCAGGGGATCGCTGCAGGAAATAGATGCAAGAGAGGTGTTTCTTGGGAAAGCGGTTTCTGGGGAAAGATGTTTCTGGTAACTTCTGCATGTAACCATGATTATGACATGCAGTGAAGGAAAGCCAGCACAGAGGAGAGAGACCCTGTGGTTTTAAGAATTGTTCTGCTGTGTCTCAGACATGCTCTCCTTGACCCCATCATGTGGTCCGTGTTGAGCTGCCTCTGACTCTGCTTTCAGGGCTGTCTGCAGCCTTCTCTTTCCTGGGTCTGCTGTTCTGGTCCTGGACTTTTTCCAGCCACAGCCTCCCACCAGCATTGTACTCTGTTATCAGTGATTCCTCTATCATGTCATAATCTGCTGGAATAACTTGTACCACATAAGCAATTCTTGAAATGTGCATAGAGCTTATCCCTAAGGCAGAGGAAAAGCACTCCCAAAGACTATGGGAATCACTAGATTAAAAACAGTTCCTGTAGGGAACAAAGGGCAGGAACAACATTTAATGACAGAGACCATTAGGAAACCCTGGTTTCTAGAATGGGGGCAAGTGAAAAAGGTGGCTGGCTATGTGAGCCTGCTTGCCTTGGCATGCTGGACCAAACAGGAAGGGTCAGCCTCATTCTTTCAGAGTAAGGGCTCTGGAGGTCTGTTGCATTCACCAGCCATCACGTCATGTGGTGGAAATTAGTGGCTTGAGGCTGTGCCTGTAAAACTAGGTGTCTGATTCTCTCCACTGTCCTTTTATAGCTTTCAACATCCATGCAACTTGCAGCCTTGCAGCACCTAAAGGGAGCCCGCAAGAAAGAGGGACTGTTTACCAGGACATGTAGTGACAGCACAAGGGGGAATGGCTTCAAACTGACAGAGGGTAACCTTTTATTGGATATTAGGAAGAAATTTTTTCCTGTGAAGGTGATGAGGCCCTGGCACAGATTGCCCAGAGAAACTGTGGCTGCCCCATCTCTAAGAGTGTCCAAGGCCAGGTTGGATGGGGCTCTGAGCAACCTGGGATAGTGGGAGGTGTCTCTGCCCATGGCAGGGAGGTGGAACGAGATGATCCTTAAGGTCCCTTCAGCATGAGGGTCCCTGACAGAATGAAGGATTCTGTTGGGAATAGCTACTATTCAAAGTGCTCTTTGCCTCTTTAGTCTCCTGGGCATTTACGGGTTATCAATCAACCCTGTGTGAGTCTTAAAAGAGGCTGTGGCCCCTGCCATACCAGTACCAGTGGATCTAGCCCTTTAGTTTATCCTCTGTACTTTTTCCCCCCCACTTTTCCTGATTGAAAATCAGTTTTTAACTTCTACAGGGTCTTTGTTCCAAGAAGGGTGGTCAGGCACTCTACAGACAGCAAAACCATGATGGTTTATTTTGTCAGCAGAAATACAAATAACATTCAATTATAATTACTTCCCATTTGCCATCTAACAGAAAGAATCTGGGAGCTACTGGATGATACATAGAAATATCAGGCAAAGCTGAACTTGTAGGCATGAACTGCATGAAAATTAGCCTGTTCTGTACAGGGATAGCTTTGCCTAGTCTATGAAATATTATTGAAACAAAATTGGAACAATCCAGTTAGGTCATGCAATAAGATGTGTGATTTATGAGGGCAAAGCCAACTCAACATCATCTTAATGACATCCTATTAAATACACATTACTAAATTTGATATGTCCAGGAGCACACTGCCTGAGAGACAGCATTCCCATCTAAGTCAGTGGCTTCTACTGGTTTTCAAGCATATTGCTTAACCATAGAAAAAGAGTAGAATCACTGTTTTAGAAGTTTACTATTCTGTCTACAGCTAAAGGTAATTTTAAACAATCACAGCTAAAAGAATCCATCTCCTCAGACCAAAACCAGAGCCAGGCACAAGCACAGAGGTGCTTAGACTTTCCCTGCCAAAGCAAGGAATGGAAATGGTGTAAGACTTCCTGTCCTTCATCTGCCTAAGTTTCTGTGAGATGACCTTTTCAGTGTTAATTAGGCTGAGTCAGAGTATAAGGAGTGACATGAATAATTCTTAAACACGAAAAAGCAATAAACATACATACACAGTTCTGAAAGCTTAAATTGCTTTCCCTTATCCTGAGAATGTCTGGTTCCCTAAGGTAAATGCCACCAAACAATGCTGGATTCCTGTCAAAGTGGCAGCTGAAGGCCATTTTGGGAGAATGACTGCTCAGCATTTGACAGCTTGGCCAGTTCCTTTCTTCAGAATTCAGGCAGCAGTTCAAGTTGGCCTCTCTCGGCAGAGCTCATTCCAGGGACTGAAGGGTGGAAAATCCCTTGTACCTTATACACCTTTGTCACCACAAACTTCTGTCTCCTCTTGAAAATAGGAAGGTATCTTGTACCTCAGTTTCTGCATATGAGGAGATAGTTCTTCCTTGTGTCCGTAGCGTTTTGCCCCAAAGATCACAAAGTTCACAGAGTCACAGAATAGTCTGGGTTGGAAGGGACCTTCAAGACCATCTTGTTCCAACCCCCTGCCATGTGTAGGGATACCTTCCACTTGAAGTTCTTCCATGCTGTTTTGATGGGAAACACATGAGGACATGGCATAGGTAATTTTGCTTATAATTGTGGCTTGCAGTTTCTATTTTCATCTTTCTGATGAACAGCAGTGGCAAGAGGGAAGAGCAGGTGGTTTATTGGCATTGGAGCTTGCTCCTCTGTGCTTGTGACCATGCAAAATCCATGGCACATTCAGCACTCTGCATCCAAGCAGAGTGATGCCTTGTGATACTGCAGGTAGCACTCCAAGAGCACAGGGGAATTTGTGAGGATCATCATAGCATCCTAGAAAGCACCCTTGAGCCTGCAAAGAGGACCTTCTCCATTACATAGTCAACTGAAGTTTCTAGGAATGATATAATTATGTGGAGGGAGACCAGGATTAAATTACCAAGTCAATAGGCATCATTTGGAGAAACATAGCTGAGGTGTAAACAGATAGCAACACCAGGGTGAACTAGAGTTCATCTGGATTACAGGGCACTGTGCGTGGCATTAACTGGGTTTTCTGCAGAGCAGTTGGATGGATGGGCAGCCAGAAAGCCCCTGGAGAAGCTGGGGTAGTTAGAAGGTTATGTGTTGGTGTCTAAAGCAGGGCAATTAGGTTATTAGTCTCGAGAGGCAATCTGTCAGACAGAGTTACTGGGCTGGATCCTGAAGAGATGTACAGGAAAAAGGACCATGCTTCCTACAGCAGAACTTCTGTGACTTCTGATGAGGCACAGAAACCTTGTCAGTGACCTGAAGTGCTCCATTAGGAGGAAGAGGTGCCTTGGTACTGGTGGAATTAGCGTGATGCTGCTGGGGGAGATGGGAAGACCATGTGAATGCTGTCAGTATCAGTGGACCTCCATCCACCTCCCGTTCATCCTCGGCATGTTCTCTCTTCATCCACTGCTCCTGGTTGTGCATGAAGAGTCAAACAGCTTGGTCTGTGCCACCAGGACTGCTGAGGGGGAGGAAGTGTGTCCCTCATTAGTACTCTGCTGTTTGGACACATGAAGCTGAGAGAGGGGAATTGAATTGAAATGCAGCATTTTGGGGTCATGCAAATCAGCACAGCTGCAATTAATTCAATTTGCAATGCTGACCCTGGAGCTATAAATATTGGTAAGTCTTCTACTCTGAGCACCGGGTGCAGAAGATTTAAAAAGAGCAATTTCCCCCCTCACCACTGCAGTTTTTCATAGACAAAACTCAAAGAAATGCTAAAAAAAGTTGTCAGTCTTTTGTTCAAAGTTCTGGAACCAAATATCAGCTGTACTGAATGCTCCTGTCAGCCTGCATCTTACAGCAACCTTCGCTGTATGCACTAGACTGTCATGTTCAAAGGACTCTTTTCACATTAAAAATCCCCTTGAGTTGGATTAACGAATGACAAATAAGCTGCTCCAAGTACTCATGGGAATCCTAAAGGATATACCAGTGCAGGGACAATACAAGGACTTTAATTTCTTCTTTGAGGAAATCCTGTCACCTCCTATGCAAGGAGAATTGTGACAGAAGGATTCATATGGATTCACTAAAGAAATGTATCCTGTGCATCCTTTAAAAATGCATTGAAGTGCCAAAAGGTTTTTGTGTCCAGTCCTTTGATTTTTTGTTTTATCCTTTTTGGAGGGGCTGACTTAATTTTAGTTTGCAAGTGCAGCAGATCTCTTCCCAGACACTGACAGTCAGACACCCCAGAAGACTGGATGTTATTTCCCACAAAAAATTGAGAGCCGTCACAATCAGGGTCAAAGAACTGAAGTAACAGCAGCTTTCACAGTAACAACCAGCCTTTCATTTCTAGATCCTTATGCTGTAGCGTCAGGTAGATCCTACTTATAATAGAAAAAAGATCTGAATCAACTTAGCCAAGTGGCAGAAATCCCAGATTGGCAAAAGGTCTGAAAGGATTGGCAAAAGGTCTGAAAGGAAAGTAAGTAATCATTTCTATGCCACTTTCCCCTCAAATATGGCCATAGAAAATGGAAAAGTAATAAATGACTGGTCTTCATTCTGCCTTTACTCAGAGTTTTCCCACCTGTACTTAATAGTTGAACACAACAGCAAATACCAACATGAACTGTGGCACAACAGCGGCTGTAGCTTAGATATCCAGGTCTGTATTTTAGGAGAAAAGTACCCAGGGATCTTTACCCTTAATTTCCTCATCTCTCTGTCTCAGTCAGAGCAGAAAATGCAGCATATTCTCCTGCCTTATATGATTTTTTCAACTGGTAATTAGGAAACATTTCTTATCAAGAGAGTGGTGAAACACTGCAACAGGCTTCCAAGGGAGGTGGTCGATGGCTGAGGCCTGTCAGTGTTTAAGAGGCATTTGGACAATGCCCTTAAAAACAAGCTTTAACTCTTGGCCAGCCCTGAAAAGGCCAGGCAAGTGGACTGGATGAACATTGTAGGTCCCTTCCAACTGAAACATGCTATTCTATTCTATTCTATTCTATTCTATTCTATTCTATTCTATTCTATTCTATTCTATTCTATTCTATTCTATTCTATTCTATTCTATTCTATTCTTGCTGTCATTGGCTCCTACGTGAATAGCAGGGGAAAAGGGATGAGAGTCCCAAAGGATATGGATGTTCCCTGAGACTGTGGGCAGTATATTGGAAGCGAAGCAGATGTCAGAGCAGTCCACACATGCCAAGATGTCAAGGGAATGCAGCTCAGGAGTGAAAGGCATTAACAGCACTGCAGAGGCTGCTTACCCAGCACCTGCCTGTTTTGAACGTGGCTCCAATCGAATACAAAAGCCCATGGCTGCTCACAAGTTCTAAATCTGGTGTTTAGTTTTGAAAGCCATGTAGGAACTTGGTTTTCCTCCCCTTTTTCTCTTCCCCTGCCACCAAGCCTTTTGCCTCAGTGACTTTGCTGTGTGGGCTGGGAGCGGGATGCTGGGAGCAGGATGCTCAATCCCTGCTACCCACTCTGCTCCAGGATGGGATCAGGAAGGGTGCCATTGTGGTGGGAGTACCGTCACTTCCCTCTGCAGGCTTCCACTTCCAGAAAAGACAGAAGTTGTGTTTGCACTCAGGGGATCTCTGTGTTTCACATGCCTGTTCTGTTCAGTAGCTGTACCCCTTCTGAGTGTGTGTGCTGAACAGAAAGCTGTTAGTAGCAGAACCACAACCAGCTTTACAAGAATTGTTCTTTAGTTATATCCATAAGATAAGAAATTGAAATGAAGGGGGGAACAAAAATTGTCATTATTTCCAGTGTACATATATTTTTCTGCATGGACTCCAGCAGGTTGAGGGGGGGATTCTGCCCCCTCTGGGGAGACCCCCCTGCAGAGCTGCCTCCAGCCCTGAGGTCCCAGCACAGGAAGGACAGGGAGCTGTGGGAGCGAGTCCAGAGCAGGGACACCAAGGGGATCAGAGGGATGGAGCAGCTCTGCTGGGAGGGAAGGCTGGCAGAGTTGGGATTGTTCAGCCTGGAGAAGAGAAGGCTTTGGGGTGACCTCATTGTGGCCTTGCAGTGCCTGAAGGGAGCCCATAAGGAATGATGGAGAGAGACTATTTCCAAGGGCCTGGAGGGACAGGACAAGGGGAATCGCTTCAAAAGCAGGTTTAGATTGGATATTAGGGAGAAACTGTTCCCTGTGAGGGTGGTGAGGCCCTGGCACAGGTTGGGCAGAGAAGCTGTGGCTGCCCCATCCCTGGAAGTGTCCAAGGTGAGGTTGGATGGGGCTCTGAGCAACCTGGGATAGCGGGAGGTGTCCCTGCCCATGGCAGGGGTTGGAATGGGATGGCATTTAAGGTCCCTTCCAACCCAACCCAAACCATTCTGATTCTGTGATTCTCTGCAGTGCACCTCCATGGCAAAATTCCATTTTGCAAAGTCTGAAATAATTTGTATTTGGATCTTTGCTAACATGTTGAATACTTTAAAATGAAATGAATTTAAAATAAAATTTGAAGGTCACAGTCATGTTAAAATTAGATAAACAACATTTTCATTCTTTTACTTAGACAAATACTGTTATAGCAATTTCAAAAATTTTAGAGGATTTTTCACAAGAAATTATCAGAGCCAACTTCTTCCTTTTTGGTTTCAGTGCATTGTGGTTTCTTTAAAAACAGGTGTTTTAGTCACCCACTGTATCAGTACAGGAGCCTGTGGAAATGTTTACACAGGTAAATCTAATGCTAACTGCACTGGTGAGATATGAGTCAGCTTGGCTCCAAACCTGCTAGTTAGTAAAGGTCTGGGCTCCACAGAAAAACCTGCTGAGATACAAATACCTATATCAATCCTTCTAGAAGTAAACTCTTCTTTCACATTGGTCTAGATTCATTCTATGTATCTATGAACTCTGAGTGGGCTCCTGACCACTTGGCACCCTCTGGTGCCTCTGAGGAAAGACAAGTAGCTACAAAGGGCAGCTCAGACCTCCTGACACACAAACCTGGAGGAACGGCCAATCCCCCAGAGTTCTGGGCAGCCCTTCAGAAGGACCTTGACAGGTTGGAGAGATGGGCAGAGAAGAACTGTCTGGAATCCAACAAAGGCAAATGCAGGGTCTGTAGCTGGAGAGGGATAACCCCAGGCACCAGCACATGCTGGGGGTGACCTGCTGGGAAGGACCTGGGGGTCCTGGTAGACAACAAGCTGTCCCTGAGCCAGCAGCATGTCCTGTGGGCCAGGAAGGACAATGGGATCCTGGGGTGCACTGGGAAGAGCATTGCCAGCAGCTGAGAGGGTGATCCGGCCCCTCTGCTCAGCCCTGTGAGGCCCATCTGGAGTGCTGTGTCCAGCTCTGGCTCCTCAGGACAAGAGACATGGAGCTCCTGGAGCGGGTCCAGCGGGGGCTGCGGAGATGCTGAAGGGACTGGAGCATCTCTGTCAGGAGGGAAGGCTCAGGGAGCTGGGGCTGTTCAGCCTCCAGAAGAGACACTGAGAGGGGACCTCCCCATGTGTGTCAGTGTGTGCAGGGAGGGGGCAGAGCACGGACCAGGCTCTGCTCGGGGGTGCCCAGCAATGGGACAAGAGGAACAGGCAGGAACTGATGCCCAGGGAGTTCCACCTGGACATGAGGAAGAACTTCTTTGCTGTGCAGTGACTGAGCACTGACCAAATTGCCCAGAGAGGATGTGGCCCTGCTGGAGAAGGGAGGTGGGATCAGATGACGCACTGTGGTCCCTTCTAGCCTGACCCATTCTGTGATTCTGTGAGCTGGTTTCCCACCAGAGGTGTCTGCTTCCCTCTGATGATCCCCCAAATTGCTCTTTTTGAATCAACTGCTAATTTAAACACTTTACAGAGGTGGCAAAAATCCATTGCAACAAATAAGGGCTCATATTCCCAAAAGGCAACCCCTTTGGCCAATTGCATCTTCAATTGTATCTTCATCAGCTTTATTAAGATCCTAATTTAGAAGTAAGTTGTAAAATTGACATTGAAGACTTGGTCTGTTGTACAGACTGTGGAACACAGATGTCTCCAGAGCACAAATGCTTAAGCTTGCAGTCTCCAGTGAGGTAGTATAAACATCTTCCCTCCCAAAGAAGGCATAACAGAATCAGAGTAGGTGATGCTTGTACATCTTTCAGTGGTTGGTTGAACTTGTGTAAAGGATATTGATGTGAATATTGATCTTGTGTGATAAGGCAAGGGCTTTCCAGTAGTGCTAAAGCAAGCTCGTTGCCAAGTTGGTGGTGAAAATGAAATTTGGGATGGCAGGTCTGATCCCTGACCCTGGTTGCTGGATTGTTATCACCTCTCTTTCATCTGATGTCTCCCCATGTGATTTTAGGGAAGAGAACAATTTGCAGGGGAGCATGCTGAGGTATTCTGCCTTCATTGCCAGAAGGCTTGTTTTTGCTTTTTATTAATTACAGGAGTTGAGTAACTGCTTCAAATGCAACTGTGTGGCACCGGTGTGTCCTGAAACGTATGGGCCCAGGAGAAAGGTCTGACCTGAGCTTCAGCTGGTGTCCCCTGACGTCAGACCAACTACACCTGTTTAGAGCAGCTGAGGGAGTCTGTCTCATGTGTGCAAAGCTAAGCTGTTTGCCAAAAGGGCAGCCTCAGCTAGGCTGAAGGACTCGCTTTACGATGAGATGGATGGTTCTGTGCTTCCCATGTAGTTTTTGCAGTGTTTGCATCAGCCTGCTGGTGCAGTCTTGATGAAGGGAAAAACCAAGCCTTCCCTGATGACTCCAGGGGTGCATTTGCTCTTTAACAACACCAGGAAGGGAGCACTGGCTTCCCATGGCGAGAATTTCCTGGAGGTAGAAGCTGATCAGCTTCCCAGGGTCACCGAGCCCTCTGACTCTTCTGTATTGTCAGAACAAGACTCAGACGGTCTCTGTTCCCTCAAGTTACGGCACCGAACCTACAGCTGGGCAAAGGCAGCATAATTCTGCTTTGCTGCCTTCTCCTCTTTGAAGCTTCAGCCCCGAGGATTTGTTTATCAGCTCTTCAGCATGCCATGTTCCAATATGAAAATTCAGCGTGTTACAATGCTAACGAGAATGACGTTTTAAATTTAGAAGACACCTTCTTTCAGTGTGTGGGAAGACGGGTTTTGCTGCGCGCTGAGGCGCACAATGAGGCTGTTATCGAACATTCCCATGCTGGTGTGAATGAGAAGCAGCACAGCTTTAAAATCAGCAAAGCTGTGCCCAGTCTAAACCAGTCTGCTTTCAAAGTCTTTACAGGGGCATTTTGCATTTGCTGTCTCAAGTGACAAAGTGAGTCCTGAGGGTCATATTTTCTCCAGAGCCACATCAGTTTGTATCTGCTGAGCCTGTGACTTGGAGTGCTTATTCTACCAAGTGTGCCAGATTTGCTGCCTTGTTTTGAGGTAAATATCTAAAGACTTGAGCGGTGCCTGGAGCAAGGAATAGTAACAGGACTTGGGTACACCAGTGACCAAGTGACAGAGATCGCTTTCTGGGGAAAGAAGGGCTTTTTGGATCACCTCTACAGGGAGGGAGAGAAAGGGGAAGGGAGGGAAGAACAGCGCATGAAGCTTCCCTGTTAGAGGAGCTGTGCAAGAGCTAGTGCAGAGGAGGATGAGTCACCTTCAGGCTTTGGCTTGGGTGGCAAGGGAAGCGCTCCCACCTCCAGAACGCCTCCTCCTTTTGCTTTGTCACTGCCTCGCTGCGCTCAGGCTCTGCAGTGACCCTCGATTCTCTGTTCACAGAGGGACAGTGGCAGTGCCACACGTGTGGGAAGAGCAGAGCAGCAAAGCACAGCCCCTGCATTGTGGATCTCACAGTCCTGCCTTTTCCCTGGCTGTCAGAGGACTGGCCATGGGGCTGTGGGCAACACTGACTCTCTCATGTTTTATGTATAGGCTATTACACCCACAGCACTGGGGGAGGAAGCACCAGCAAATCAAAGCTTCTCCATTTCTTTACACTAGACTTTACTTGCTTACATTATGTTCAACAGAGAGAAATTACCTCACAGAGCCCTCAGCAGAGAGCTTCAGACCCGTGGTTTTCCAGTGCTGCCGCCAATATAGAGGACTAGGGTGCAGGGAAAGGGACATTTCTCTCTTCTGATTCGAACTGTGCTGCTTAGGCATAAAGTCTCAGTTAATTGTCTAGGCTCTTTATTTTGTGAGTACAAAACCTAAGCACTGCTAACTGGTGATTCATGTCAGATGTGACAGGCACGGTGACTCACCCCGTAATAATGCTTGTTTGTCTCCACTTGGCTGTGGGTTTGCTGAAGACATCTAACTTTCAGGTGGGTAAACTTGGGTGAGATGAATCTTATCCCAGGAAGCAATTTCTGCTGCCATCTCTTACCTTCCTCTGCAGACACCTCCAGTGTAAGGCGTGCAGTGACTTGGGGAGAAATGTGCTCTTCAGTATGGAGCAGCAGCTCTGAAATGAACACTGTGAAAGGTCAGTGGCTCTGCCCATGTAGCAATGGCCACCTTGTAAGAGAGTAGCTGTCAGAGCTGGAGTGGCAGCCTGGTGAATGTCAGGAGCAGAAAAACACCAGTCTGAGGGCTCAGTTTGTTTCTACCTGCAGAGATTCAGTTACAGGCTGGGATCCCAGTGGTTACTCTGAAATCCACACCAAAGTTTTATGTATACACAAAGAAAATTTGCCAATCAGAGCAAAGCAAAGTCAACATGATAAAAAACCCAAACCAAAACAACCTCCCTCTGCAACATTATAAACAGCACTATTGTTTTGGAAATACCCATCTCTTATGACTACTTTAAAATAACAAGTTATTTTTCTAATAGCCATAAGTACAGCCTTCATGCATAGGTGAGGTACTTCTTTCAGACTATCACCACCAGGGAAGATGTCAGATGTGCTGTAATTTCAAATCAAATGCACAAACATGCTAGATGTAAATATTTATTCCTAAATTTCTTTATATTCCTAACCTGAAATTAACTGGCTGGGTGTTTGTTCAGCAGATCCCAATCTAAGAAATATTACACAAGGGATCAGTTAATGAGTTTTAGAGAGGGCTGAGGAAAGTTGCTCACTTGCATAAATGCTATAAGATTTGACTATTAAGGGTTTTCTCTTATTAAACCACTGAATAGTTGCTTATTTGACCTTCTTCTGCCATTGGCAGAAAGTTATCTTCAGAAGTTGAAATTAAATATGTAGAAACTTCTTTAAAATCATTACGCAGTTTTGTATTCACCATACTGTCCTGCCGCTGACAGATAATGTGGATTTTTCCAAATGTGCAGCACATGACAGGCCTCTAGTGGTAGAAGTAAAAAGAATCTACATTAGGATCCATCCTAACTGTAACAGTTCCTGATGGTACTTTATTCCAGGCTTACTAAATTGCATAATGCTTTCTGTTTATAGATTTGGCCTGCTAGTTTGCTCACCTGAGGGAAATGGGAATTCTGCAGACGTCAGAGATATCAGTGACAATTTTCTGTTAATCTGAAAAACACAATGAGAAAGTAAACTAGGTTAAAAAAAGAGAGAAAAGTAGCTGGTGTATAGTCCTGCTCTTGCTCAATTAAGGTCTTTTTGCAGTAGCCAAAAGAGGTAGAATGCTCTGAGCCACACCATATATGCCTTACCACCACTTTTTCTGGCAGGTCTGTGTGTGCCTGGATCCTGCCCGTGCAGCCCAAAGCCTGGTTGGTACCACCTCCCTGACAAATTTCCGAGTTGTAGTTGTCCAGCAGCATTCTCCTTTCAGTCCTTGTAAAGGAGCATTCCATCCTGCCAGGCTGATCTCATAGCATTTAACATTTTATTTGCTCAGCACAAATTCATTTATCTTGCACAAAGTACAAGACAGTGACTTTGCAATTCCCAGAGGGTTGATGGGTGATTTTAGTTTTCTGCTTGTTTTTATTTTTTTTTAAATTTACAATTTCCACTAATATTATTAATAATAATACTTTCAAACAAAGCTTCATTTCTGAGATAAATATAATGTGAAGTTATACCTCCTAATGTTGGACTTCTCTACCATTTCCACTGCCTTCTTTATTCTCAAGCTTGAGTTCAAAAGTTGCTGAGAACTGCAGGTGAAGAACGGAAAGAAAGATGATTTGAAGAATGTGAAGGTAGTGATTCCTGTGTCTTGGACAGTAGTATTAAATGTATTAAATGCAAGGTAATCTTGAAACTTAAGGAGCACTGGAGGTGTGGGGGGAAATTACATCAGCTGGGTAGAACAGAGCTGGGAATTCATGCCCATACTAAACAGTGATGGTAACAAGGCCAGTGGTTGTTATACAGTGTCTTCAAATGGAAAGATTTCAGGATACTGCATAAATGTTAGTGATCCGGTAAGGCTTACAGGTGGCCTGTAAGAAAGTTATCCCTGTTTTATAGAGTGATACCAGTGAAAGACTGAACGTGAACACAGCCTGGCTCGCACAGGGATAAAATCGAGAGCTGTGGGCTGTAGTGGACTGGACTGACATGGCATAACACGGGTCTAGGCTCTCCAAACACTAGTGCATGCCTCACTCTCAGCATTTTATTACATTTTTAAGGGAGTTAACATTGTTGACAGGAGTACTATATGTAAAAAACAAAAAAGAAAAAAAAAAGTGGGAAGTGTCAGAAGTGATCGGAGTTAGATAAATTATTCCACTCTTTTTTCCACTTAGATGTTCCTTATTGGACAGTGGGTTTGCTACTGGTCACTGCATTTTAGTGGAGAAGTAGGCAAATTTGAGAGGCTTCAGAAGAGATCAACTGGAATGCTATTAATCTGGGGAGTAAAGAGCTGTGGAGGAAAGCTTGAGGCCATTCTGGAAGACGGGTGACTGAGGGGATGTGTAAGCAGAATCGACATCAAAACCTCTGTGTTTCCACAGGCTGTGGAAGAAGTGGTGGCAGAAAAGGGTAAAATTCTGTTGAGGGAGGCATTCAAGTCAGAACATCTTATTTGGAGGTGAATGAATTGCTATTAGAGGCATAATGTTTGGCTTAAATGTCTTTAGATCCTCTTGGGGATCTATGGAAAGGATTTGGTCTAGTGGAAGGTGTTCCTTCCCATGGCAGGGGGCTTGGAACAAGATGATCTTTCAGATTCTTTCCATCTGTGGCCATTCTATGATTTGTCTCTGCTTATCAGGCAGGAGAGGAAGTTGAAGCACTGTTGAAGACTGTCAGGTAGAGTAAAAAAGAACTTGCTCATCCTTTCATATACTCGTGTGTTGCTTTCTTTTGGCTTTCCTTGTTACACTCCTCAATCTTGTCTGGGGCTGTTGAGTTGTATCATTTTGGTACAAATAGCACCAATATTTCTCAAACATTCCCTCTCATGATCCACAGTGAAATTCTAGTGATCTCCAGCCACAAGCTTGGAAACCATCACTCTTTGTGTTCCTGTATTCACACACCATTTTGTAGCTATGTTTGAAGACAAGTCTTCAGTTGCTGTCCAGTGAGATGAAATCCAGTCCCCTGTTGGGAATCACATCCAGTTCATGAAATTCTGTGTGACAGGGGAAACTTCTACTGTGCTATTAAGTAGTACCTGGTTATGATGAAAGAAACGTAATTTATCCCAGTATTCCAGTTGCAGGGCATCCTGAGGGAGACTGCATAGCTGTCTACAACTTCTTCATGAGGGGAAGGGGAGGGGCAGGCACTGATCTCTTCTATGTGGTGACCAGTGACAGGACCTGAGGGAGCGGCTGGAGCTGTGCCAGGGGAGGATTAGATTGGATACTGGGAAAAGGTTCTTCCCCCAGAGGGTGGTGGGGCACTGAACAGGCTCCCCACAGAAGTGGTCATGGCTCCAAACCTGACAAAGCTAAAGGAGTGTTTGGACAACACCCTCAGGCACATGTTGGGATTCTTGGGGTATCCTGTGCCAGGGCCAGGAGTAGTAGACTTGATGATTCTTGTGAGTCCCTTCCAGCTCAGGGTATTCCATGGTTCTATGATTCCATTGCTAAGTCAACTCGTGCCAACTTTTTGAACAGACTGTTTTTGCAGCAGATGCAGCTGTGAAATGTTCCCAAGTACAAAAGAAGAGACTGCAATGCCTGAGACATGAAGAAAGACTCATGGCTGTGTGGCAAAAAAGTGTTGAGTTAATAAAATAACTGGCATCAATCCCTAGTCCACAACTGAGCTCTGGCATCTGTGGCTCAGAGGGAATGAATGTTTGCCTGAGATCTACATGATATCTCTGATAGTACATATGACTGATGTATAAAGGACCTGACAGAAGCGATTCCCTGATAGTGTCGAGGGGCAGGTTATTCTATTAATTTAGGACCACCACTGGTCTATCCTCTGTGTGACAAATCAGTGCCTTTCATGGGAATGGAAGGTATGGAATCCTGCTTGCCACATCCCACACACACTGCTGGGTGAACTCTCAGGCTGCATCACCACCTTCCCAGGATATGACTGCAAGCACTCAGATGTGACATTTTGCCCTTCTCTCATCACCTTTTACTGTGGCAGCTGGTTTTTGGCTGGGTTGTTACTCCTGGGGAACAGGGCTAGGCAGGTGAGGCTGTGAAATGCTGAAGTGAATACATTTAAAAGCAGGGTGGGAGGGACCTACTGATGAATTATGTTGAGGGCAATTCTGGCACTGCACAGACCAGCCTGATGGCTACTTGTGCTGGCCCTTATCAGAGTCCTAAATGCATACCTATGGATATGCTTTTGCAGGGAGCAGCAGGAAACTTTAAATCTGTGCTTCTGCCTTACCTACTTAGCACAGAGATGGAATTATCTACCTGGGGCTCAGCATATTATTCTAATTTGAGTGTAAAATCTCTTTAATCTTAAGGAAGCCCATAAGCCATGTGGATATTTTTTGCAAAAGGAGGCCCTTTTTCTTGTGTCTGCTTTCTTTATATCATTAGATTAGGCACTGCTAGCTGTACAGTCATTGTATCATGTTTTAATGGTCTAAATCTCCTCATGACAGAAAGTCATTTGAAAGGCTTCCTTGACCTGTTAAAAGACAATTGAAGACAAATTGTACACCATCCATTAAAGAAAAAAAAAAAGATAAAAAATGAGACAGATGTATGTGACCTGCATAGACTTTCTTCCCAATGTCAGTGCCTGCTCTGTATTTCATTATATCTCCTGTGGCAGAGATCAGCATTTTCCTATCAGAGGGGTAGTTTGTTGACTCCCAGCTAGGAGTATATCATTAGGAGTGTTTTCCCCATACTGGTATGTAGAAGATTATGTCTCGAAGCTCCATAAGGTCAACAAGGACAAAATCACCAACCCAGGAGCATGTACAATCCCAAATGGATCAGTTCCAAAATTCTTACAGTAATTAAGATAAGAAGGAAAGACAAAGTATAGTGCAACCTGGGAGTGCAGGGAGCTACCAAAGCAGTATTGCTGGTCCACACCATTGCTCAGGGTTTGGCCCCTAGCCTGGAAGTGTGACAGGACCTGTGCCTATAGGGTAGGTCGACTTGTCCTTGTAGGCAATGCAGGGGAATGGAAAACAGGAGGTTTCTCACTGCTGCAAGCTGGAGCAGGAGGAGAGGGAATTCCTGCATTTTACTCTGGCTGATTGGCTGTCACCTTTACCAGGACTGTACTAGCCAGCAGCAGCAATGATATTAATGATGCCTCCCATGAACATATTGTCTTTATATGAAGATCTCTAAGCATATGTAAACAGTAATTAAGCCTCATAACACCTCAGGGAGTTCCAAGGGGTTCACATCAGTTACTATTATGGTGCAGTTGTGCAGCTGTTTGACTGCATATGGCCCTGCTAGTTCTTGACTAATTCGCCACAGGCCTAAGGAGTCTGCTAGAACTGGAGTCACAGCCACGTCTTTTCTCTGCAATAAATGGAGGGGGAGTAGCATTTTTTCTCAACTCTCTTTTCACAGAATCACAGAATGGTTTGGGTTTAAAAGGTACCTTAAAGATCATCTTGTTCCAACCCTCTGCCCTGGGCAGGGACACCTTCCACTAGACCAGGTTGCTCAGAGCCCCATCCAACCTGGCCTTGGACACTTGAACACAGTGTTAATTTCTGTAAGAGCAATATATAAAATCCAGGCAAAGTCCTTCACAGTGAGGAAATCCCCACTCTGTCAGTGTGAAGGAAGTGCCTCAGTAAAGATTCCATGTCACTATGCCTTTTGTTACTCAAGGCAAAGTCTTCTGTTTCACACAGGCCGTGCACAGATAGAGATTCAGGATGTGCCATGGCAAAACTGAATCTTTTTTGCCATTGTAAATGTAAGGCAATTTTAGGGAGGTGCCTGCCTGTTCTCCAAACAGTAATTGCATCAGAAGGACAGAGATCAGAACATTCTGTACTACCTATTGGCTACACAATCCACCATTAGAAGTTGGAAAGTCGAACTGCTCGTTTTCTGGCTCCTATAAATATCTGCTCTATTTGGCTTCCAGATCACTGGGAGCAGATGTACCAGATCATTTAGGGAGCAAAGAGGATTTTGCATCCTCAATTTTTATTGCTACCATAAATACTTTGGTAGTCACTGTGTGGGGAATCGGACTCTGCAGAGCTTGCAATCTGCATGTTAGACACTATCAAGTGCTTTGCAGGCATGGGCAGGATAAAGGCAGGACAGGAATAGGCAAAATGGGAATAAAAAAGTGAAGTGGTATGAGTTGGGGAGACATCATGTCCTGTTTTGGCAGTTGTCTGCTGACTACCACATGGAGATTTTCAGGCGTAATTAGAGTAAAAGATCTGATGATGAAAAGGAGTGAGACAGTAGCCTTACTAATTTCTGTGGGGACATTTCTCCAATTGTAGGGCTGGAAGAGAAGGGGATGAAAGCACACTACCATTACAGAGAGATTTAGGTAAGACTAATTTAGTGGGGACATCTTTGCACATTATTTTCTTCTGACAGCAGCATTTCAATTAAAAGAGCATCCTCTTTCCTGTAGTGGGAGCCCCAGCCACTTGCAGGTGGCCTGCACATCGTCTGTGCACCACTGATATCTCTCTTCATCTTCTGAAGTAAATTCTAGTATGACTGGCATTTTTAATCAGCTAGGTGCACATAGTGGAGGAACATCAGAAGGTAGGGGAGAGGCAAAGGAGAAGAGAGTCTCTGCTCCAATGGCAGTGGATGTTCAGTGGCAAGTCCTATTATGTACTTTCCCTTCCATAGGAACAGCTGGTTGGAACTAATTTCTCAGTTCATTGCTGTTTGTGGGTTTGTGTGGGAGCGAAATGGAAGAGGAAAATTCTCAAAAGGACTGAAGCATTCAAGTATTACCAAGAGAGAGTTTTATAAAGATTTCATATTCCCTTGATTTGGGAAAACAAGAGACAGGGGTCATCATTCTAGATCAAACAGCCACATTATGTGGATATTTCACTAGTTGTATCAGGAATTAAATGTGTGTTCTGCTCATGGCTCAGGCATATTGGAAATACCATGAGGCCTGGGTTTTGGAGATCCATATGCTGCTTATACCAGAGGCCTTGGAGAATCTGGTTCCTTCTGTGTTCTTTGTAGAACCCTAGGACTACAACAATGTTCCTGGCATTCCTTGGATTGGGATTTCTCCTCTAGTTTTACTGCCCTGATTCACAGTTCATCATCAGTGACTCCTGTTTCTCTGCCAACCATTCCTGGGTCTTGGAATCACCAGTTCAGAACGGAGAATGTAAAGCTTGGTGAGACAACCCCCAATGGCTCATCACTTTCTCTTTCTTGTGGTTTCTTATGCCTGGCCAAGAATTTTTCATAAAAACCTTGTTGCCACCACCATGCCTAAGGATTGCGTTTGTTTTTTTTTAATAAGAGACTGCTATTACCCAGTTGGTCAAGACATATTTTTGAGCTCATTTCTGGGAGATTTTTGAATGATGTTTGGGATCAGCATTGAGTCACTTCTTGCCAGTCACAGTGCAACTTTGAAAATAATACTGATTCAAGACATGCTGAATGGACAGTATATTTTGAGATGAAATTCAAAGGTTTCTTAGGAGATTTTGGGAATGCATTTTGGGAGACAGAGTTACTTCAATCTCCTACAGCCAAGACTGATGCATGGTCACAAAAGCACACAATGAGAGAAGATTCTTATCTCAAAGAACTGGTCAAGTAAGTTGGCAAAACTAACAAAGTGGGTACAGAAGCAAAAAGGACTCAGTTCAGATGCCTGTGCATAAGTGAGTGCCCAGTGCCACTGGAGATGTCTTAAGATAGTCTGAGATCCATGTGGAGCTCACAGATATGGCACAGAACTTTCAGGAATCCTTTGACTACCAGAACAGCAGGAGGTCAGGCGAGGGCATTTGTAGGTTCCTATGTGTGGGCAGCCGGACCAGTCCTTAGAACTCCTCTAAGCACTATAGAAGTTAATTAGATGTAGACACCTAAATTTAGGTGTCTTGTGAGGTAATTCACACTTGAAATCACTTGCCCAAGGACACAAAGGTAACATCCTCAGAGCCAGAATCTGGTTTGCACCCGAATGGGTGGAATATGGTGGGTTTGGCTCTCCACTAACTGAAGGTCACCTTCACCACACTCATGTGAGAGAGACAAGGTTTCCTTCTGCTTTACAGGTCTGGGAACTGAGGCATGGAGAGTCTGAATGACATTTTTGAGACCTCGGAGTAAACTTCATGTATTGTGTGCAGAAGAAAAATCTATGCTGGTAAAATTAACATTCTGTTTTTTTAGCCCACAAGTGCTGCTGTAATCTTCCAGTCCTGTGCACAGAGACAGACTGCTCTGTACCTCTGCCAAATCTTTCTTCCTGTAATCTGTTCTAAACCTTCCAAACTTTTCTGTGCAATTGGTTGCATGATGCCTAAAGTGAGGCAATCAAGAAACAGAATCCCTGTGCCAGAAGGAGCTCCTTCCTTCAACTGCTTCACTGTGCATCTTAAGGACTTGTGTTTGCTCTAAATAGATGTGAGTTGGACTTTGTCATGCATGAGAGCTTTGTGGACTAGACCCAAATATACTGAAGTTTGGTTGGGTTTTGAGAGGGCTTTGGTCGTGGTTGCTTGTCACCTGAAATCACTGTATTTCTGCAGAAACATATATAACACAGAAACTTATATAACCTGTATATTAGCAAAACAAAGGTAGTCATTCAGTTATTATTCCGCAGGAAATTCTACTGCTATAAAAACATCTATTATTGTGTTACCCCTTGTTGAGAGAGTACTCATAAAACCAGCTGTCATTTATTTCTGTTGTTGGCAATTGAAGGCTGATGTGATTGTTAAAATGGATAGGGGAGACTACACGAACCTCCCTTGACAAATGTGCTCATGAAAATGCCACTGCAGAAGTTCAGAGCTTTCTCTGGTGGACAGTCTTGTCAAGGAGCAAGACAGTGCTTCATCTGCTGGTAGTGTTGGCAATCTGATCCTGTCCTTGAACTTCCCATGGCTAGGAAGTGTGTTATCCCATAAGTGGCTGTAGACCTTGTTTAGCAAGAGTGCAGATGTAGATATGAGCTGAAAGGATTTGTGGGTTTTTCACCTTCCTTCCTGTTCTGTGGCATCTGCAGCTCTGACATTTACATCTTGTTGAAGCTGGTTTCATACAGCGGTTACTAGTAATTCTAAATATATGCACATCAATATGTCTATCTCTGTGCATAAAACATTTGAGAGGTTCAGTTAAATTGCATAGGAAGTGAATTTGATGCCATTCAGGTTTTCCAAAGGCCAGGCATATTTGGGTTTTAGAAGGCAGCAGGACACCTCAAAATCTTAAATGTGTGCTGGTAGTTAAGGTTGTGGTGCCTTAATTAGTTAGATATTCTTGTTGCCTATTGGTGTTGTATACACAGACCCCTTACACTTTTATAACATTGTGGGAAAAAAACATAAATGGGATATTGGATCTGAGACTGTTCTGCCGTGTAGGACTTGGACTGGATTCAGTGCATAACTGCAATAATAGCATACTAATGGGTTAAAGACTGAAAAAGTAAAAAATTGCATCTTAAATTTGCTGTAACAACTTAATTAACAGCAAGAAACAGTTCTCATTTTTCAAACAATATTATTTGTATTAGATGAAACCTTTTAGGTGGGTAAGAAATTTTGATCTATGAGAGTTAGTTAAATTGCTGACAGCTACAAAGAGCATTGCTGCAAGAGATGAGTTTTTGGACTTTAGACATGTACCACAGTACATCTTGTCTGTATGAAGTGGAGGTAGGAATAGCAGCACACAGGCTGATCAGATGGATTAGAGGGATGGAGCAGCTCTGCTGTGAGGAAAGACTGAGAGAGTTGGGATTGTTCAGCCTGGAGAAGAAAAGGCTTTGGGGTGACCTAATTGTGCCCTTCCAGTACCTGAAGGGAGCCCACAGGGATGATGGAGAGAGATATTGCCAAGGGCGTGGAGTGATACGATGAGGGGGAATGGCTTCAAACTGACAGAGAGCAGGGTTAGATCGGATATTAGGAAAAAATTCTTCCCTGTGAGGGTGGTGAGGCCCTGGCACAGGTTGCCCAGAGAAGTTGTGGGTGTCCAAGCCCTGGAAATGTCCAAGGCCAGGTTGGATGGGGCTCTGAGCAACCTGGGCTGGTGGAAGGTGTCCCTGCCTATGGCAAGGGGGTTAGAACAAGAGGATCTTTAAGGTCTCTTCAAACCCAGGCCATTCCATGATTCTATAATCTGCTAAATCTCTGCTGTGGTGTTGAGAGTATCAGCACAATATCAGTAAAAGTTTCTTCCCCCAGAGGGTGGTTGGGCACTCAACAGGCTCCCCACAGAAGTGGTCACGGCCCCAAGCCTGACAGAGCTCAAGAAGCATTTGGACAATGCCCTCAGGCACACGGGGTGATCCCTGGCCTGTCCTTTGCAGGGCTAGGAGTTGGGCTCAATGATCCTTGTGGTCCCTTCCAACTCGGGATGTTCTATGATTCTATTGTTCTGTGACATAGCCTGGATAGCCAGATGAGACTGGCACCCTCCTCCTTATCTCAATCAAGTATTGAAACAGGTCTGTGCTTTTAGTACAGTTTTGGCTGAAAGCAACAGCAAACAGGACCAAATAGCAAAACCTGCATTGTCTAGAAGCCCTCAGAATTGTTTTACTGTTATTGATAATGAGTTTGTGATAATCATTTTGTGGCCAACACCTACAATAAATGCAGGACATAGCCAGGTTTTAAATTAAATATGCCAACTTTTAAATCTCTGATGGGGTTTTCTGATCTGTCACATACTGTGCGTAACAGAGTTGTTTATTACGATGGCTGTAATCCATGTTCCTGCAATTCCCTTTTTCCCTGACAAGTTACTGAATGAAAAACCCAATTCACTTTGGCATTCAGAGCTCCCCTAATACTATTCCAGTAAAGGAGCAATGCTTTTTTTTTTTGTTTTCTTCTATTGAGTTTTTGCTGAAACTGAAAGCCCTGAGGCTTTTGTGTGTGTCCCTGCAGAGCTGCCCACACAGTTGTACTGACATTCATCAAAGGACACCCATTCCTGGAGTGTAAAAGTACCATGTTACTGGTGTCATCTCTCCATCTGCCAGCCAGGCTAGTGAACATCTGCAACAGCACCACTGGGAATACTTCAGGAACAGGAGATGTTCTTAAAAAAGCAAATATGATTCATGGTGTTTTAAAAATAAAAATCCAGCCTATGTGAACAATAAAATACTTTGCCCCAAATGAAATTTGTGAAAATTCCCTTCAGCTGTTTTTGGTTTTTCTCACTAAGCTCAAAAAGAAGTTTGATGGAAAAGTTTGTGTCTGTACTTCTGAGTCTTACACATCAATACAAATAACTCAACAAACTTTAAGTTACCAGATAGATGTAATAAAATACAGTCCCATCTACACATAACTGACAGATAGAAAAGGCTGGTCTGATTTGTTATCCATCAGTTCACACAGATAAATGACTAAACCTTTTTAACAACTGGGGCACCAACACTATAGAAATGAAACCTCTTGGTTCATGAGCAATTAAAAAACTTCAGCTTTGTAGGAAGCTCTGAAAAAAAAAAAAAAAAGCATGAAGTTCACTATCAATAAAAACCTGGATCAGCAATATGACACCAAAGGTCAGCCAAACCATCTCCTAAACTGTATTGCCCTTCTGACCCCCTTACCTCCAAAATTCAAAACCTTCACCCTAAATCACCTTCCCCAAAAGTATCTATTTCATAATTTCCACAAATCATGAAAACACAGTAGTTGTACAGCACCATCAACAAGTGATGTATTTCAAGGCAAAAAATTCCACCACATGATATGCCTAATTCCCAAAGCTGCTTTCGAAAGCTAATCTTTGGTGTTTTTCACTTCAGAAGTGCATGTGATGTAGCTGGTGACAGGCACAAGGCAAAGGTATGAGATGTGGAGCTCTGCTAATTAAACTGTGCTCACTGGAAAGATTAAAGGACATATCCATGCCACAGGGGCAGGTTCACCTCAGGTGACCCAGCAGAACCCCATCACTTGGCTTTGAGCTCTCTTTTGATGGGTCAGGGTTGAGTTCAGGGGTACTGGTTCTCCCTTGGCACCTCCACATGGGACTGAATCACACGCACTGCAGTCACTGATTGGACCTGATGCTGACTGCAGCTCCCCGCATTTTCCCTTGATATGGTTGCTGGGATCACAGAGGGAGAAACATGGTATTGCTGTCAAACCCCTCAAAATATTTTCCTGTATCTTTGAAAACAATAAAGGTTTTCTTGTATCTTTAAAACCAGTTAATGTGACTCCCCCAGGGACAGAGGATGGATATGAGGGGGTGACTCCAGCTGAGTTTTCTTCCATGAGTGAGTGAGTGAGTGAGTGTTCCAATTGTTCTCTGCTCCCTCATTTGGTGGTTTGGACGTATTTTGAGCACACAAAAGGCTTGTTGACAGCCCCTTGTGATGGGCTGAAGGAGTGCTCCAAACAGACTAGTTTCCAGGCACGATCCTTCATATTTTGCTGCTTGCAAAGCTGTCATGGCATGTCCTGAAGAAACCTGCAGAAGAAATGCTGGCCTGATTCCCACTTGGCCAGGCTCCCAAGCATGACACTAAAGGTCAGTGGTTCCCTCCTGTGGAATCCCAGTCCTGTTCTGCATTTGTTTCCCTCCTCTTTCTAGTCCCTTAAGCTGATAAATCATGTGAGGAGAGGCAAGAGAGGGTGGGGGAGGAGTATGTGATGTAACCTCTGCTCTGGCAAAGTTACGAGACAACACCACAGTGCCTGCAGTTCACGGTGGGTTTTTGGTGGCTGTCACTGGGACCCTTGAATAAGAGGCACAAAGACCCATGCCCAAGAGGCATGAAGATCCACCACAGCTGTGTGGGACCCAGCAGGTGATGTACTCACCTCTCTTGTGGAGAAGAAAGCTGAGCACAGCATCTGCAGCTCCTTGTTTTGCTGCCTCTACGTGCACCCGGAGTGAGGTGACCAGCAGCTGCGTCCTGAGGACTCCCCTGAAGAAAGGGATGCTCCAAGTCCAGCTGCACTACTAGGGTAAGTCTGTTCCTTCTTCCTGGATTTTCCTGGCGGCTTGGGGGAAAGGAAAGAAAGTGGAGTGAGCTGGAATGCCTATGGATTATTTGAGGGCATGTAGCTATATGAAATCCCTGCTGGATTGACTCTGAGCCAGCTGATAATCACCAACTAATCTCAAGTGCTGGCAGATCCTGCCTGGATTACAAGGGCATGTGTCTGTGTGTCAGGATGTGTAGGAGTCCGGCTGGGCATCTCAGGGCGTGTGTCAAGGAAACAAAAAATGGATTTGACTGCAGCGATTGGCTGCAGGAGGAAAATTCGGGCAAGTGTGTGTCTGTCACCTCCATGTGCAGGTCCATGTTACAGTCTATGAGGAGTCAAAGGAGAAAATGTGCTTTTCTCAATACCAGCAGGAGATGAGACTGGGAGGAAGCTGGTCCTGTGTATTTGCTAATGGAGAGAACTGGATCAGTTGACACGAGCTGTTGAAAGTAACTGCAGCAAAGTGTTTTCTAGATGAACTTCCAAGTGCTGTTGAAAATGTCTCCCTGCTAAAGGAAAGGGAAGAGGAGGAGCATCATAATATACATGAATATTCTACTTTAATATGATGTATTGTAGAATATATACAAGATAAAACAAAGTCAGTGCATAAGCTGGACCTCAGAAAGCCAAAGAACAAACACAGCTCTGTTAAGATGTCTGGAGCTGCAGCAGTACTGAATTAATCCCCAACTGCCTTCTAGCATTGGGAATATCCAGGAATGCCTGCAGAAGGATGCAGTTATGCCACCTGGTGTGTGTCGTCATGTGAATATTGTGCCCATAATGCTTTAGAAAAAAGACAGATTTCCCAACATGACACATGAAGGTACCAGATCTGATAGTTCACATGCAGCTACTCAGAGTAATTTTTAGAGGTGAAATGTCAATGAAATGTCAAAAATCTAGAAATTAAATAATAAAATTTATTTAATAAATACAATCTGGAAGTTAAATAGATAGTTATTGCAAGGGATTCTTTTATTTCCTTTTTTTAAAAAATGTGACTTTAATCCTGGTCTAAAATTTCAGTTCCTAGAAAGCAAACTATATTCTTTCCATTAGCTGTAGTCCTGAGCCTTCGTCTAAGGAGCATCCTTATTCAAGATAGTCAAGGTTAGGATAAATGGGGTTAATATGACCCCAGGGATGCTAATTTTAATTTCTTTCCAGAACTTGTGATGGCTTCGACTTGGAAGAAAACTCAGGAATTCTACAACTGGGTTCTTGAAAGTGGAGGTAGGTAGAAATGCTGTTTTAAATAGGAATTTCTGTATAAATACCATAATCGAGGACAAACCTAGAAGGAGCATGATCCTCATAGGAGCTCACATTTTATTTTTTTTTTCACAAGGCAGATTTCTCCATGATCACAAACTTTCCTTAAGTCTTGAAATGTATCTTAGGGACAATTCAGCTGGATCAGAGAAAGGAATAAAAGAATTCAGTATTTTCCCCATCTCAGTAGCTTTCTGTTCAATGTACAAGGGGCTCTGAGAGTGCTCAGGATTCCCTGTTAAGTCTGGAATACTGAAGAAAGTGATTTTTTTAAAGTGCATATTCATGTGTCATGGGATAGCTTAGTAGACCAATAAGTTTATATTTTGAGGTTTAAACTCTTTGTGATGCCAGTAAAACCTACTATCAAATGAAATATTGACAGAAACTGCTTCTCAGTGCTTGATTTTTGACATTTTGCAGTGAGAAGGCTTCAAATCTTCAGTAACTAGATGTCCTGCCAATCCAGTTGGGTCCCAGAGGGCTCTGTTGGGTCCCTGGATGTAAGGAAAAGCCACAAAATGCCACCAAGGTAGAATAGCAGGCCTGCAGGGTGGCTTTGGCAGGAGGGGCACATGGGGCATAATGCTCAGGCTGTAAATGTTTCAGGATTTGAATTTCAGAACGGAGTGTAAATTGGGATTCAGGATTTCGGACAAACTGTTAAACATGGAAATGGAATGTCAAAGGGTTCTTGACACAGCCCTTTACAGCCACAGTAAAGAACTGGAAAACTTATAAGGGATGGGAATTAACAGAGTCATGTGGATAGATATGTAATTTAAAAGAAGGAACACCCCGAGGCCCATGGGCTCACCAGTGAGCCAATGACTAAAATTCAATAGAAGATTTCCACAAGGATCCCAGGGCTAGAAGAGTGTGAGAGGTCAGCAGCGTGGGGCTGGCAGGACAGGATGCAAAGGGAGATGCTGAAGAAGTTTAGCAGAGCAGTGACCACAGTGGGAACAGGAGAGGAAAGCTTGAATGGGAACTGGGATGTTTTTGCAGATAAAATGTGTCTTGCATTCCTGTGGGTGATGGGACAGGATTAGGAGGAGGTGATGTGACAGAAAATCCATTGAGTTTCCCTCTGCTGTAAGATTGAAGAGCTGTTTTAGAAGAGATAAGACCTTGAATGTCATTTCCCAGTGAATGCAGGTATAAAAATGACAGTGTGGAAAATTTCAAATGGTTTGAGGATTGTGTGGCACAAAGGAAATAACACCAGTGGTTGGAACACTTTATTTAGCTCCTGAAGAGCCACTGTTAGTTCAGTTGGTTGTGCATCTCTGCAGTGTCTTGGACTGCTGCTTTTGCCCAGGTGTGGGACAGTCTTGCAGCCTGTGGGGAGAGCTCCAGCTCATCACAGGAAAGGTCTGTCTTCCAGTGCTGCAGTCCCGACCCAAATGTTGTGCTAAAACCTTTTGGCAGAGTCTGGCACGTGGAACTCCAGGGCGGGAGAAGGACTAAGGTCCAGTTTTGTAAAGACACGTGCGATACCAACTCTCCTTTTACCAGGGAGCGTGCTGGGGGGAGGTACCTGGACATACCTGCCCTACAGTGTGTGGGATGTGCCAGCTTTGGCTGTGTGATTTGCTTTCCAGATCCAAGGACAGACCCATGGCCACTGGTCTACTCTCCACTTCCAGTCACACTTGTCTTTGCCGCCTACCTCTTTGTTGTGGCACTGGGGCCCTTCTACATGCGGCAGCGGAGACCTCTGGAGCTGCGGGGTCTGCTGGTGTTCTACAATATATCCATGATGGCATTATCAAGCTACATGTTTTATGAGGTGAGGAGACAGGGTTTGCTCCTAGGCAAGCACCTGGGAAGGGTATGAAATGAGAACTGTTTGAAACAGCTTTTGCTGATGGACTGTAGTGAAGGGGGTGGGAGCTGACTTGGCCTTTTTTTGCCACAAGAGGGGCAGTATTGCCCTGCTGTACCTCATTCCTTCCCATTTCTCAGTGTTCCTGTCATTCATTAAAAAAAATTAACACTGAAAGGTTCCTGAGTGAAGGAGTTGAAAGTTGAGATCTTCCCTTTAGACACAGAATATATGAAGGATGTGGAACCTCATTTTGCTTCATGTCTGGCTGGTGAGGGGACCCAACTCTGAAAATGAGAAACAGTGATCTTTAAGGTCCCTTCCAACCCCTTAAAATTCTATGATTTTTCCAGACTTCAGCAGTCCTCTCCAAGAGTCAGTCCAAGCACACTGTGGATTCGTGCTGCTGAGAGGGTTGAGGACATTGTTTTCTGCTTGTTCTTAATGCATGAGCCTTTCTATGAGCCTTCCCCTTGTTTATGTAGGCCACCAAAAACTCTTAAAGGGAACATGGCCAAATAGGTTTCAAACACATTTTGATGTTGGCAAATATGTCCTTGTAGTTTGTAGGTTTCAAAAACCTTTTGGTGTTGGCAAATATGTCCTTGTAGTTTGTAGGTTTCAAAAACATTTTGGTGTTGGCAAATATGTCCTTGTAGTTTGTATCACAATTGCTACATTAACACAAATCTCTTTTTTTCTTTTTTTTTTTTTTTAATTTTGAGCAAATACTATTCCATCTGAAGACCAGTGTGAAAGCTGTTTGTCTGTGCTTGGTTATTCAGTTTTTATGGTTACTTGGTCCAGTTTTTGGCTTTCTAATTAATAAGCAATTGCAACCAAAACAAAGCAGTATGGGATCTTTGCAAAGAAGAACAGTGTCTTTTCAGACAGACTCTGAGGCCTAGAATTCACTATTCTTGCTGAAGTAATTTTGAGCACTCCAGGGGTTACATAAAGAGTTACAAATATGCCCAGGCCAAATTTTCTTTTTGAGATACCAACAAGGATGTGAAGTACTTTGGTTTAGGTTTTTACTATTCGCTCAGCTGTATAAATTACATGTATTTTCTGTAAGTGAGTATATAATTGAGACCCTATTACCTTAGCATTAATATGCACATCTTTTTGGAATAGATGGTGTTGAACAGAAAATTGATTTCTATTGCTTTTCATTTCTTTCAGTTTTTGGTAACTTCAGTCTTGGGCAACTACAGCTACCTGTGCCAGCCAGTGGATTACAGCCGGAGCGAGCTGGGAATGAGGGTACAGTTCTACAGAAAGCTTGCCTTGGGCCCTGCCCTCCCATGGGTATGCAGATTATTTTGCTCATTAAGAGCAATTTGCATGCCTAACAGAAGGCTTTTACTCCAATTTCTTGCTTGTAAATATATTTCACTAAATTGTCTGCTTCACCTGTTGGCATTTTGCTTTAATTCTCCGAAATTAATCATCTCAGTCAAAACAGCCATCTAAGTTTGCTCTTTGATCACTGCAGAGAAGTTGATCTTACTATTTGAAAATACATGTTTATTACAGGTATTTCAAATTACCTCTAAAATATACACAACTCTTTGCATTGATTATAAGGATTCTGGGTGATCACTTTCAACAAGAAAACCAATTTTATGCCCTCAACTTTGCATGACATAAATCTTGTTCAACATTTCTTTTAGCACAGAGGTTTGGCTAAAATTATTCCTTGTTTGGTCATCACAGCGGGGTTGGGTCACACCAGCTTCAGCTTTCCAAAATGCTGTATGAGGTTTTTTCAGTTTGAATTTGGAGCTACTATGCTTTGTTTCCAGATGTAATTAGGCTTCAAACTGATGCAAGCATGGATATTAGTTTTTCAGATACTTTCCATCAGGCAAAACAAACAAACAAAAAAAACAAAAAAAAAAACCAACCAAACAAACAAACAAAAAAAAAACAAACCACCAAACCCAAACCAAAAGAACTCCTTAATCTTTCCCCTTCCCAGGTGGGCAGGGTTCACATAGTGCATGGTTGAAAATGTGTTGATTTTGGGTGAAGGTCTAACCGCGCTGTCTTGTGCTGCCCAGCAGATGGCAAGAGTGTGTTGGTGGTTCTTCTTCTCCAAAGTCATCGAGCTGCTGGATACGGTAAGGAGGGCTCAGCTACCCTGCGGGACTGGCGCTGGAAATTACTCACTTCCTTGTCAGAAAGGGGCAGGGTGCCAAAAGTTAATGTCCTCGGCTGATCCTGTATTGATTTGCTCGATGCTTTTCAGTAAGCACTGATTTCGTGTGTGGTGCTCTGCCTGTTTGTGGGAATAAGGCTGATGCTGTTAAAGAAGAGGGCTCAGCTTCTTCAGGCTGCTTTTGGACAGCATTTGGCCTGTAATAGCCCAGCAGCACTGCTGGATATTGTGCTGCAAGGCTTCCTCAAAAGCTCCTTTCCAGGAAGGAATCTCTGCTGGCCGGTTTGCTGGTCTCCATTCCAGTGGCTGCACACCCTCCCTCCCCAGCACAGTGCTTAGGGAGAGGCTTTAACCTTGGCTGTTGCCACGTGGTCCCCCAAAATCTTGGCTGCTGTGCTATTGCCTGTCTGGCAGTAGTGGTTTAATAGTGGTTAGCTGGGCAGTAAAGAAACTGCGAGTGGACAATGTGTCTTGGTGTGTTTGCTGCCACAGGTTGTCCCAAAGCTGTGCCCTAAAGGTTTGTGTCCTATGTGAAATTGAAAGCTCACCTGAAGAAAGTGCCACTTTTTAACTTCAGGTCTCCTCCTAATTATAAATGAACGAACTAAATGACTCAACTAACAAGGGAGGGCAGAAGAAAGTTGTGTCCTGGCCTAAAACTTCAGAGTCTCGTGCTCTTTGGGGAAAACACACTGTCTGAAATGTGAATCAGCATCCAGAGCCCTCCCAGGCCCATTGCCAGTGCTTTGGCCCATCCTCTCTCTGTTTCCATAAGCAACAAAAGCAGCTTTTTGATAGTCCTAAGTCCCTGAAAAGCAGATTCAATTTTTGTTATGTCTGTGTAGGCATGTGCATGCTGAAATACAGTGACTTGACACATATTCATCTGGCAAAACTGTTCTCTTTACTAATTCAAATTCCAGAAAGGTTTGAGCATTCAACACAGCACTTTTTCTTTGGATCCTTGTCAGGTACCAGTAAACATCTGTCCTGAAACAAACCAAACCCAAGCAGGTGCAAATTGTATGGAAGCTCAGTCAGAGTCTCAGATGTGTCCTCTTTGCACCTTGGGATCTGAATCCAAAAATAAAAATCATTGCAGCTCTGTGGGAGAAATTCTGCTTTCCAGTTCCCTCCACCTCCCAAGTCCAGATAATATAAGATCTATTGCATGTGTTGAGTTTCACCAGTTTTTATCAATAGCAGAGGAAATGGTTTTGGGCTATTAACTATTATTATAACTTTTTATTTGTGAAATATTTAGTCTAAGCACATCAACTCAAGGTTTTCCTTTGTCTGGCTTCTTTCAGGTTTTCTTTATTCTGCGCAAGAAACAAGAGCAGGTGACTTTCCTGCACGTGTACCATCATGGCACCATGCTTTTCAACTGGTGGTCAGGGGTCAAATATGTGCCTGGAGGACAAGGTATGCAAGAAAACTTTGTATTTCAGGGGGGTTTTTTGGGCTGTGGAGGTAGCATTAACAGTGCACATTGGCTGACTGGCAGGTAGGGAGCTCACCTACTTCCAAAGGTGTGAAAAACATGGCATTTGAGATGATACCATCTGCTCAGCTCTTTGGGCTGTTTACACTGCTATATTCACTGCCTCATCCAGAATAAGAATGTGCCAACAGAAGGTGTCCAAACAGAAAAAATAGCATCCTACACAAGGTCTATGTATATCTCATCCCAGAGCAGCACTCCCCTGCTCCCCACTCAGGGGCCCTGGTGCATTAACCCAGGTTCTGGCCCTCTGGTTCATTTCCTGCTCTGACTGTGTCCCTGTCTGCTCTGTATTCAGAGTGCTTCTCCTTTTTTGTTCCACTGGAAGGGAAGCATCTGAGTACTAAGCCACTATCGGTAGGCCCTATGCAAGATGCTGGGGTGTTCTTTTTTGGGAAGCCATTTCGGCCACATGGCATTGACACCAGAATGGTATGAAGTCTTAGGTCAGAAGATCAAAAATTCTCTCCTCTGCCTTTGAAGCTCTTCTCTGTCTCTAAACACTACATATGGGATGGATATATTTGGATGTCCCAACCCTGGAAGTGTTCATGGACAGGCTGGATGGGGCTTTGAACAACCTGGTCCAGTGGAAGGTGTCCCTGCCCATGGCAGGGTGTTGGAATGAGATGATTTTTAAGGTCCCTTCCAACCCAAACCATTCAATGATTCTGTGATTCTATATGCTGAAAGAAGTAAGAAGAGGGCATTGCTTCCAAGACAGAGCCTAGACTGAAGGTTCATGTGTAGGGGTAATGTGATGTATTTTGAAAGCATCATCATAGTGGCTGTGAGCTCTTCACAGGGTTAATCTTGGATGAGTTGTGTGTCCTGTTCATCCTCACTTCTTCACTCCTCAGCCTTCTTCGTTGGGATGCTAAACTCCTTTGTCCACATCTTCATGTATGGCTATTACGCCCTGGCCAGCCTGGGACCGCGGATGCGCCGTTGCCTGTGGTGGAAGCGCTACCTGACCATCATGCAGCTGGTAATCAGTCCCGTGTGTTCATCTCTGCCTTTCCCCGGCTGGGTGTGATGGTCCCTGCTCAAGTCTTTGTTTGCTGCCCATGGAAATCACCATGTGCTTAGATGTCCTCACGCACCACTGCTCTGAATTTCAGAAAGCTAGCAAGAGCCCTTCAGTGACCATATAATAAGCCTCAGCTTTGGGAAGAAGAGAAAAAAGTTAACATTGTGATCTTTCAGTTAGATTTCTCCCTTTTACGTTTCCTCTCTGGAGCCCTGAAAACACAGTGTGATTTGGGAGCTGTGGGGCACTAACTCAGGGAAACTGGATTTTCAGTAGGGCAGGAGATTGGGAAGCCTTCTTTCAGTTTCTTACAAAAGGAAAGGCATGTCTAACTGCAGGCAAACAGGTGAGTTGAAGAGAAATATGTGAGTTTGACTCTTTCTGCAGAGAATCCCTTTGGATTTTCTTTCACTCACCATTGAAGAGGTGACAAATCCTGAAATCCCTGTTTTTTTTTCAAAGATACATCATAAATGCAACGTTCCAGACAGGGACAATAATTGTAGGAGAGTTATTTCCACACAAAGAGATGTTATGCAAACAAAAATAAGCAATTACCAGAGAAGAGGATATAAATATAAAATAGTGGTGCAGTGAAGGCTGGTCCAGAGTTCTTACTTATCCTGAATGGCAAAGCAGAATAAGAAATCAATGCATGAAATGAAAAGATATTTGTAACACAAATTATAACACAAGAAATAAATTTTTGCTTAACATCCTTTTGGTAGGTAGGACTCATTGCTTTAGCTACTGAGACAGGTGACTTAATAATATTAAAAAAAAAGGTTCATGTTTAAATGAATAAAGGCAGTATCTGTACTTCCTCTCTGTAAGCTACGATGCAGATCAAAATCATCACGAGTATAATAATCTGATTAACACAGGGGAGCAGAAACCTCCCACCTCTAGTCTCCATATTCCTAGATCTGTTACTGGCCCATGGCAGAGAAGTGGCACAAGGGCAGGGATGTGGTCCTAGGCAGGAGAGGCTGGATTCCCAACCTGCTCCCTGCAGTAGTGGACAAGCCTTGATGTTTGATGGACATGTGACACCCTTCCGTGTTGGGAAAACACTGCTGGGCTTGAAAGGCAAGTTTTTCAGGGATGTCAGGAGAGGCACGCAGGTGATGCTCTGGGTTGAGGGCACTACTGGTACGTTGTGATAGTTGTTGTGATGACCCTAATGGTCAGCTGAGGTGTATCTCATGTAGGTTCCCTAATCTGGCTGTTTCTTTTTTCCCCCTCTTCCAGTGCCAATTTGTGGCCATTGCTGCTCATTCTTCCTACAACCTCTTCACAGAATGCCCATTCCCTGATGGCTTCAACACTGCAGTCTTCCTCTACACCCTCAGCCTCATGGTTCTCTTCCTACACTTCTATTATCGGACCTACATTAGGGGAAAGCAGGAGAAGCTAACTTAAATCAAAGAGGACAGCCTGATGAAATTGCGCGTTCTCTGCTCCTTGTAACCTGGTTACGTGAAGAAAATGTATTTTGGGGAGTGTATTTTGGCTCACGTTGCCTTCAAATACCTCATGCTGAGGAGAGAAAAGGAATGACAAACCCAGGGATTAAGGAATTGAGGGGCACACTTAACTGAGCTGAGGCAAAGCTAAGCCAAGTAGTTACCAGCATAGCAGGCTTTATGAAATTAACACAAGAATACTAAATAAATGATCTTTTTTTTTTGCATGCTAGAATTCTACTTTTGTTAGAATTTTAAGTAGCAAACCTCTCAGTGGGTCCTTCATCCTTCCCTTTGGTTGGAAAGGCAGGAAAAAAAAAGACCTACAGTGTATCTAACATACTGTACTCATGCTGAGGGTTTCCCCTGAGGCCTCTCCAGTGTTGAAGACTTAGTGCAAATAAAGCTGTTTGATTACTCCTGTCCACTTAATGATTCACTTAGAGCTCTCTCCTGCTTAAATCATCAGTACATTTGGCCCTCTAAATTCATGCTAGAGCATAATTTCCTGCAGATGGCTGAATTATCTGTGCTTACAAAGCTCTTTTTCCTGTACATGAGGGGATCATGAGTAGGTCTCAGCCACAGTTTCCCCTCACATAAACTTTTTCAGATTGCAGTTGCTAATTTCAGGGGCTTCACTAATAATTTTATTCCAGAGTAGGCATCACATATTTTGATTTTCCTTTATTCATTCATAATCCACAACTGCTTAAAAAATTAGAAATGAGCAGGAAATTTGAATGAGATTATTCAGTGCTTTTGCCAATCCACTCCTTAAAATATATAAATTTGCAAACACGCCATCTAGCTTTATTTTTTTTTTTTAAAGCAGCCTGTGCAGCTTAATTTGTGTCTCTGTATGACAGAGCTTACTGCAATGGATTCTGGAGAGTGACTGGCCTTATAGCTGCTAGAAAAACACAGAAGTGAGAATTTGTCACCTGAAGACTTGAAATAAGTGACTGGTCACCTAAATCAGACACCACAGACATAGTATTTGTGCTACATGTCCAACCTTTGATCTGCTCTGCCTGTCCCTTTTCCTCACAGCCTGAATGAGTGGCCTGATCTTGCAGTTTTGAATTGGAAAGAACTTTTTGTCAGTGTGACTTCAATGGCTTAGGATGAAAATGAAGTCCCTCCAGTTGACTGATAAGGAGGGATTAAGTTTGCCCAGAAACACCAAGCTTTCCACACAGGAATAGACATTGGTGTAGAGTACAACCATTACAGAAGCATTGGCACAAGCAAAATTCACTTGTAAGAGTATTTGCACTAGCAGTGAAGATAAAATTGTATCTGAGTGTCTCTGCAGGTCTTGAGAGCTCATTCCTCCAGATTCCACTTGTCTTCATTCTGTTTTAGATTGGTTTATCGCACTTGGAACTCTCCACCTGGGCCATCCTGTTGCAACAAGAGCAAAAACCTGAGAGTACAGATATTTGCTCCTGGAATTTAACAGAAAATAAAGGCACAGAATGGGATTTCCCCTCTAAGATCAAGTCCCTGGAGTTAAAGATTGCACCAGAAAAAAAGCACTGTGAGTCAAAAGGGCTGGAAATTATAAATTGCAAGTTTGGATGGCTCACGCTGTCTGGCAGAGTCCAAAGCTTTGAGGATGAATTGAAAATATCCTGTCGCAGCTGGATTTGTAAAAACCTCTGGGCCAAATGCTGATTCCACCAGTATCAATGACAAAGTCTGCAGAATTCTCTGGAAACAAGCTGGCACAGCTGTATGAAAAACAACACCCACATCTCCAAGGCCTGGTTTGCTGTGGGCAGGCTGGGGGGTTATTCAACCTAACAGATGACTTTTAAGGGCACAGTTGTGTGTAAGTCTCCCCCTTATAAAATGTGGGTCATTCTACATTCTTAGAGTAGTTTACATGAACAAGATGTAAAGCATAATGAAAGTAGTCTGTTTGAATGAATAAGCTTGGTATCTGGTAGTGCTGAGCATCTTTCCTGCTGTTCCAGTCAATGTAAATTATGGATGTTCTGATCAAATTACTTTTGAATTAACCAGACCATTTACTCAATGCTTACTTTCTGTCTGAAGATAAATGAGAGGGATTCTCATTTTAATCAAAACAAAATACAGAAAAGAAAATCAATTACTATTTAATGTTTTTTCCATCCCTGTGTGATGGAAAGTTTCCAGAGGAACTTGGGCTTAAAATTGCAAAGCAATATAAAAGGCAGGAATATGGTTGGGTTTCAGCTATTGGATTTTTTTATATTATCAGAAAATATGGCTATGTGTGTTTAAAAAAAAAAAAAAGGCAAAATAATTACTCTAAACAATCTAGCAAAAGCAGAATGCAGCAGATTGCTTTGTACAAAAAAAAAATCAAAATCTGTTGATATAGATGTGAAACATCTATAAGCCAACAACCCTATATATAGAGCAGTGTGAATGTGCTGAATTCATTAATGAATAACTTCGTGGATTAGGGCTTGATAGATGGAGTGCTCACATCCAGATGTTTACTGTGATTTTTTCAATGGCCTTGTGCTTAATCCTCCTGAACAGGAAATACGAGCCCTTCCCCTGGGGTCTCTCCTGGGGACTGTGGCAGTCTCTCTCTCTGGCCTGAATCGTCTCAACACGGGATCAGGCTGCTGGGGAATTAACCAAGTGGCGGGGCCACGGATTTGCCTTTAACCCCTTTGGTTTCTTCTGGGCTTCACATGATTTCCTCACCATCTGCCACAATGGCACTATTGTTTAGTCAACACGTGGAGCAAAATAAACAAGAGTCACCTCATGAGGCACACTGCGGGGTCCCTGTCCCCACAAAACGTGCCATGGGAGACACACGGAGTCCCACCGCCACAGAGGAGGAAGGCTGTAGGCAGATTAAGCCTCAGGAGGCTGGTGTGCATCTCTCCACATCTCAGCATTTTATATTTATTTTTGTCATGCTGCAACTTGCTGTCTGTGACAGGGATGGCCGAAGAGTGAGCATTTGTGAAGGTGGATTGTCCTTAGTCAGGTGCACCAGAGGGTGTGTAGTGTGTGTATATATGTGTGTGGGTAGGTAGAATCATAGAATACTAGAATGGCCTGAGTTGGAAAGGACCTTAAAGATCATCTCATTCCAACCCTCCACCATGGGCAGGGTCACCTTCCACTAGCCCAGGTTGCTCAGAGCCCCATCCAACCTGGCCTTGGACACTTCCAGGGTTGGGGCAGCCACAACTTCTCTGGGCAGCCTGTTCCACAAGCACATATTTTTCATGTTCCTGACACAATGGCTCTACTGGGCATAAGGATGTGATCCTTGTTTTTTCCCCATGGAAGAGTTGGTAACATAGAGTTGTGGACACAGCCTGCCTTTAGATGAAAGAGAATCTCTAGCTTGGACAGTGTTTCTTCTGCAAAACTTGTATGAGCCTCTCCTAGGTGTTAATTGGTAAAGGATTGGATTTAGGCAATTCCTTGATGCTGCCTGACCAGGTTAGTGTCACTTGTCCACCCTTGGGAGAAAACCTGCAAATGTCACCGTGGGATAAGTCAGTAATGGTGCCACATGGAAAATATGTGGGGAAAAAAGTGGCATCCCAGTCAGGGGACAGGACAACAAGTGTTATAACTGGATTGGGAGATCTGAGTGTCAGTGGGAGGTGGAGAGAATGCTGAATTGTGCTGTGGATGTGCTGGAGCGTAAGGGACTGATTTCATGTGTGTATGTGCTCAGGGCGCAAATATTTTTTGGCTAAATCACAAGTATGGGGACAAATAACTTCTCTGTCAGGGAGTGCCTGGCTAAAACATTAATAGCACATGTCAGCACTTGATATGTCTCCCTGTTCTGCCTATCATGCTTTCTCTCTAGTACCTTGGCTTTCTTCTCTTAAAGAAAGAGCTGAGGGTCTTTTCACCAAACTCAAGAAATGAAGGATAATAAATAAAAATTGTCCTTTAAAATTCCCTGCTTGGAGCAGATGTTTCTTCCTCTTTAACATGATCCTCCCACTTTCTCTTCACCCTTTTCTCCGCTCTTCCTTTGTACCCACATCTGCAGATATCATGCTATATTCTCAGAAAGCTGCAAAGCAAGTAGTTACATGTTACTCAAATGCTATACAGCAGCTGTATTTCCCTGAGATGTCAATTAATAATGTACATTTTCTTCATAGGGTTTTCTGTGAAGCTTTCAACCAAAAGAATTTGGGCAAGTCTTTCTCTGCACTGTAACATAATCCCATCTGCCTGCAAATTCAGGATGTGAGGACTGTAACACAATATTTAGAAAGGCTAGAAACTTGGGTTTGAGGGGAGAATTTAAATTGAGCATAATCTCTCCCAGGCACTCCCTATTATTGATGAAGGAATGACAGAATGGATACAACCATCTGAGAGGCAGCAAGTTCACCAGCCCTCTGTGCAGTTTATTCTGCTCTCTGTGGTGCCCACTATCACAGATGGCTGGGGATGCTTCTTTTTGAAATATTATTATTCCCAGGCAATGTTTGGAGGGAGAATCCCCATTAGAGGACCTGACAGAGCTGGAAAACCAGAGTAATTTTCCAGCGTGGAAGCCCTTCTCTGGTTATAATCTCTGATATGCCTTGGTAACAGATCAGCCACTATTTGTTGGGTGCACAGGTGTGTCTGTATTTATTGTGGATTTTGCTAGTTCCAAGGGGTGTTATACTGCATTTTGCAGGTTTGATACATTATTTCATTAAATAGCTGTAAATCAGACTGCCAATCTTTTCAAAGGGCTGCTCTAGAAAACTTATCTGTAATTTTGCTTCTAGGAATTACTCATGTGAGTAAAGTGGACCTTTACTTTACTTGGCACAGTGGCAAAACAGATCAGTGAGCCTGCGGTCAGTTCTCAGAGGTAAATTACAGAACACGGGCAAATTTTCACTTAGAGAAACCATATAACACAATTATGGTTTTCCATTTTGCCACTGCCTTTAGTATCTTTGGGCATATGTCATACACAGAGGTAATGTTCTAAATTAAGGGAAAACCACTATTCACAGCGAGTCTGTGTAAACTACTTGATGGAGCTATGAATACTACCATAAGGATTCAGGAAAAATGTCACTGTAGTGATGCCAGCTGGAAGGCAAAATGGTTTTTCACTTCATATTTACACTCGATTTTGTTAGAAACTCAACAACTCCACAAGGGTGGAGTGATATGTATACACGTAAGTTCTAATCCTACAGTATTTATATACATATTTAGTACATTCACCTGTAGACCTTGAATAGCATGGATGATTTCATGGTTTGAATATAGAAAGCATGGATTGCATTGCTGAACTGTAATTGAAGTCCTTGTGCAAAGCTGTGATTCCTTTTCTCTAATAAAATGTGAATCTACTGAAACGTTTCAGACTTGGATGTGGGTTTAAGAACGCATCAGAGGGAAAGAACAGCCCCGTTTGCAAATGCTCACATCAAGGTAGCCTGGTAGAAACGTTGTCTGCTCGGGAAGCACCTTTTGATGCTGCACTAATTCCATGAGAAACTGGGGGGGAGGAGGAGGAGAAGGGAGAGAGGAACCGCAAAGCTAAATAAAAATACCCAATCCCTTCCTTTGTTCTCATTCCACTGAGGAAAGGGGGGAAGCGGGGGGGGCACACGCCAAGAGGCGCCAGGAATCCCCGGGGCTTTCTGTTCTGATTTTCATTATAGGTGAGCGAGGGTTTGCAGCCAGAGCGCTCGCTGCGCGCAATCCCTTTAAGCGAGTAAATCCACGCGTGGGGGCCGCTCCGTAATCCCCCGCCGCGGCGTGGGCGAGGGCTGGGGAGCGGGCCGGCGCTCCGAGGGGCGGAGGGAGGGCTCAGCACCCCCTCCCCGGACACAGGTACCCCCGGCTCCCTCCCGCCCGCATCTCCGGAGCGCTCCCCGCGCCGCGAATCCCTCGCAGCGGCACCTGTGGGCATCCCCTCGCACCTGTGGGCATCCCCACGGGCTGGTACCCGCTGCCGGAGCGCGCCCGAGCCCCGACGAGGAGCCCCTTTGCGGGGCGGGGCGGGGCGGGGCGGGGCGCGGGTGGGATGCGCGGCATCCCGGCTCCCCGGGGGGATGCTGCCGCTGCCTGCGCGGGGGCGCGGAGCAGGAGGGATCCTCTTTTGACGTCAAGCGACCATAATATAATGATCTCTCGTTCATATCCGGGTCCCCGGGCGGCTCCCCCGGGCCGCGCTCGGCCGCGCTCGGCCGCGCAGTGAGGGGAGGCGGGTCGGGTAGGGCAGGGCAGGGCAGGGCAAGGCAGGGCAAGGCAGGGCAGGGCAGCGCGGCCGCCCGGAGGTGGCAGGCGGCGGCGGCNCCTCCGCGCCGCCCCGGCCGCCTCCCCGCGCCCCCCGGCCCGGCGCGGACACGGGACCCCCGGAGGAAGGGGGGCACCGCCGGGGCATGGCCATGGCGGCGGCGGCGGGCGGCGAGGAGGAGGAGGAGGCGGCGGCGGCGAACCCGGGCGCCATGCACCACCAGCGGGTGCTGATCAACATCTCCGGGCTGCGCTTCGAGACACAGCTGGGCACCCTCAACCAGTTCCCCGACACGCTGCTGGGGGACCCGGACAAGCGCATCCGCTACTTCGACCCGCTCCGCAACGAGTACTTCTTCGACCGCAACCGGCCGAGCTTCGACGGCATCCTCTACTTCTACCAGTCCGGAGGCAAGCTCCGCCGGCCCGTCAATGTCTCCATCGACGTTTTCGCCGACGAGATCCGCTTCTACCAGCTGGGTGAGGAGGCCATGGAGCGCTTCAGGGAGGACGAGGGCTTCATTAAAGAGGAGGAGAAGCCCCTGCCCCGCAATGAGTTCCAGCGCCAAGTCTGGCTTATCTTCGAGTACCCCGAAAGCTCCAGCTCAGCCCGGGCCATTGCCATTGTCTCCGTGCTGGTCATCCTCATCTCCATCATCACCTTCTGCCTGGAGACCCTGCCTGAGTTCAGGGACGAGAGGGAGATGCCTGTGCTCCTGCCCCCACAAGGTGGAGGTTTGAATGGCACGACCGGGGACTCCCCACCCATGCAAGCACCCAGCAGCCTCGCTGACCCCTTCTTCATCATCGAGACCACCTGTGTGATCTGGTTCACCTTTGAGCTCCTTGTCCGCTTCTTCGCCTGCCCCAGCAAGCCTGAGTTCTCCCGCAACATCATGAACATCATTGATATCGTGGCCATCATCCCCTACTTCATCACCCTGGGCACCGAGCTGGCCCATGAGCAGCAGCAGCCCGGGGCTGGCAGTAGCAATGGGGGTGGGGGTCAGCAGCAAGCCATGTCCCTGGCCATTCTCAGAGTCATCCGCCTGGTCAGAGTCTTCAGGATCTTCAAGCTCTCCAGGCACTCCAAGGGGCTTCAGATCTTAGGACAGACTTTGAAAGCCAGCATGAGGGAGCTGGGCCTCCTCATCTTCTTCCTCTTCATCGGGGTGATCCTCTTCTCCAGCGCTGTCTACTTTGCTGAGGCCGATGACCCCGAGTCTCATTTCTCCAGCATCCCTGATGCTTTCTGGTGGGCCGTGGTAACCATGACTACTGTGGGCTATGGGGACATGCGACCTGTCACTGTGGGGGGCAAGATTGTGGGCTCCTTGTGTGCCATCGCAGGTGTGCTCACCATCGCTCTCCCTGTCCCTGTCATCGTGTCCAACTTCAACTACTTCTACCACCGAGAAACTGATCACGAAGAGCAACCTATCCTCAAAGATGAACACAGTAGTGCTCAGGGCAGCACAGCGGGGGCAGATGGGAAGAGAAGACCCAGTAAAAACTCTCTGAACAAATCTGTTGTGCACTTGGAAAACAGTGAGGAGTTCAACAATGGCACCAACCCCATTGAGAAAGCCAATATCAAAGCAAAAAGCAACGTAGATCTCAGAAAATCCCTCTATGCTCTCTGTCTGGACACCAATAGGGAAACAGACCTGTAGGGAGAGGAGAGAGTTAGAGTTCAGATATGCAGAAGGATTTTCTGGTGTCAGAAACTTGCTACTATAATAATTCTTTTAGTACCAATTAGTTTTTTAAGTCAGGCTGTATTTTATAAATTGATCACTGTCCTGAGCAGTCCTCCAGGAATACATGTTTTTATGTTCTCTTTCCATGACACAAAGGGTCACCTATTTTTAAAATAGACTAAGAATAAGCCACGCTCCATGATGCAGGAGCTGGTAAATTATGACAGTAAAAATCTAATTTGTAGAAACTTATTTTAGCAAATGGTTGTTGGTTTTAAATGGGCAATTTGTAACCAATTCAGTTGCTCCAAGTTTAGTATTAAAGAGTTGGGAAGATGTGTGTGTGGAGAATGAATGGATTGGGTGGGGAGGGAGGTTGAGGGCTTTTGTACTATAGTTTCAAATTGAAATTATTCCAATATATTTTATATCTGTATGAGTGTATTTATGGTTGAAAGGGGATTTCTTATTCCTGTGACATATGACATCATTGAAGCACTAGAAACATTAGCAGATCAGCACTTTCAGAGTTTTCCACTTGTGATCAGTACAGATCTGGTTATCCTGTATGTGAAGTGAATTTGGTGCTTTGAACCCTATAGCAGAAAACTTCCATTGTCATTGATATGTTAGTTTCTTGTGAGCCTTAAATTATTAAATATTGTAGATACACTTCTTTATAAATAATTTTATTAATTACCTTCCTGTTTCAGAATTTCTAAATAATTCAGTCATGTGCTTACTGTCCCCACTCCAAAAAGTATGTGCAGCTTTTTTTTTTTTTTTTCCTTTGGTAATTTTACAGTTTTATACATTTGTTATATTTTTGAGACTGAAAGTATCTTTTCTGGCTGCTGTTACTGGTTTCGATCCAAGTGCACAACAGATCAAAAGCATGAGGGAGTGGACAGATGTAACAAAAAAATAGAATATCAGTGCAATATCTGCAAAACTGTGTTCATTGTATGCTCCAGATTACTTTGGCACATGTATCAGTCACCTTTATGTATCCACACACACCACTTGTGTACACAGTTCACTGGCTTTAGTTATCACAGACTGGGAAAGGATGGCACTTCAGGAGTCTAACGTGGCATGCCGTGCTGCTTAAATAACCATTGCGTGGCTTATATCTTGGACTCGGATGGAAAGCATCATCTTTCATCAGAACACATCCTTGTTTGCTTTTATTTCCAAACAAAACCTTCTCAGCACAGTGGATCTTACAGTAAAGATGCTGTTGAAAGGCAAATGACACATTCAGTGTCTTCATCAGCGTGGTACAGCTTGCTAGTGAAGACTGACACAAAGTTGCTCCTTTAATTCAAAGAGCTGTTACCTTTTTTCTTGCAAAGGACATCTCTATTTCCCCTCAGACTTCTGTTACATTGCTGAAGGATGTTCCATGCCTTTCCCACATGCAGTGGCACAGTAAGAAGAAAGAGAAGGTTTGGTTGTCAGCACTCCAGGTTTGTTTCTGACAAATTTTCTAATATAATTAAATGCTCGATTGGGATTATAATTTATGCAAATGCCTCAAATGTATGTGCTGTGAGAAATTTAAATCACCTTTGCAGAGCAGCACTCTTGACATTCTCTCAGCCAGACACAAATGCAGTTTGCCTGTCCCTTACCGTGCCTTTTAATGATAATGCCCAAGTGCAGGATGTTTTTTCCCTTCCTATTCAATAAAATAAGTGCCAGGCAAGTTGCATTTTTCATGAACACAGAGCTCAACCCAAACCCCAGGGGTAAGGGGAAGGAAGTTGAATCTGATAATAGCGAACAGCATCTTTCACATTAATTTTTGTTGTTGGTTTCTTGTTTAGTTGTTTATTTAGGTGGGAGGTGATGCCATAACATGCTGGGAAGCTGCAACAAGACTGACAGGCAAAATGCCCTGTGCAGCTGCACTCCAGGCTCAGGCAGATCTCCTGTTTGCTTTGGTGGGAGTTTTTGCATCAAGGGGAAGTGCAGAATCAGCTCTTTGGTGAGGCTGAATCTAAGATGAAACGAAGAATTGCTATAAGTCCTTGTTGCACATGTTGAGATCTTGATCACCGATGGACTTTAAGGTTTTGCTGACAAGCTGTTTGATTTGTTTTCAGTGACCAAATCTGTCTGACTCACCTGAATAAGTACCAAACAATTCACTGAGTCTTTTAGGGTAAAATGTTAGGTTTGTCTCTCTCTAGCTACAATCCCCACCTGCTTGATCACTTTTGTCATCCAGAGTTTGGTCTTCCAACTGCACGTTGTGTTGAACTGGACTGCTGGCTCCTCAGAGCAGGGACAATGTGTCCATACAGCCCTTTGTTTAACAGTGGAACCCTGCATGTGGATATTAGTGATCTGAGTTATATCACTGTTGTTATTGCAGTTAGCAGAGTAGCACTGGTGTAAAGCTGATGCAGGTGAAAAGCTGATCAGGGCTATGGGAGGAGTGGGTTGAGCTGATCTTAAAAGCCCACTGATGATCTGAAGGGAAGGCCTTGTCTTCCTCTCTCCTTTTCAGTTTTCTTCTTCCCACTGTGTGCCCTTTTGTTGCTTATGCTGTATTGGTTCTGTCCTTGTGGAAGTGCAAATGCTGCCTTCTCTTCCAGGAGCTGCTTGAGCTCACCTGACAGAAAATCCAGGGCAGCAACAACGCAGGTATTTTTCTGTCAAATCAGTGAGTAGGAAAGCAAGTGAGTGCCAGAGCCAGTGCAAGGAAAGGATGGGGAAGGTCAGTGGTGTGGGAAAGAGGGAAGCAAGGAGGAGTGAAATCCTCACCCTTCTGTGGCAGTGAACAGTGACATTATTACAGCAGCTTGTTGAACCCTACTTCGTGTTTGCCTTTAACTTCCCACAAGAGCCAGGCTGCAAAATTCATCTTCAGATTCCAGCATATAGAATCAGAATGGTTTGGGCTGGAAGGGACCTGAAAGATCATCTTGTTCCAAGCCCCCTGCCAACCCTGTTCCCAAGGCAGGGACACCTTCCACTAGCCCAGGTTGCTCAGAGCCCCATCCAGCCTGTCCCTGGACACTTCCAGGGATGGGGCAGCCACAGCTTCTCTGCCCAACCTGTGTCAGGGCCTCTCCACGCTCTCAGGGAAGAATATTTTTCTAGTATCTAATATGTGCCCTACTACAACTGAGTGTAGAGTTTGTTCCAACAAAACCCAAGCCTAGTGAGAGCAAAAAACCCTGACTACTGCCCAGGGTTCTGCACAAACTTGTAAAATCATTCTTCAGCCTTCAGTTTGAATATGCTGTGTTCTTTCATAGAACTTTTCAATAAAAAGAAACCCAATTATTCTCAAAATATGGTTGAAAATATTTTTTGGCTTGGTTTTCTAAACAGTTGTCAAGCACAGTTCAGGCAAACTCAGCTTTGACACCTTCTTTACAACTAATGCATAATTTCTACTGGCGTATAAGGCAGTAAAGGATTTGCTTTCTAGTGACAGAGTCTGCTGCCAAACACTGAGTAATATGATCAGGAACATGGTTAGAGCACAGTGCAGCAAAGCATTTACCATGGGCTCAGCTTTAAGCAGGTGTTTTAGTCTTTGAGACTGCGAGTTTTGAGATCAGGCATTGGACTTTGATGATCCTTGTGGGTCCCTTCCAACACAGGGTGTTCTGAGTCTGTGATGGTTACTTGAAGATCAGCTACATACTGTGCTGAAATCCTAGAGTTCTCCTTGGGCTTTGGGGCAAATATGTAGGAATGTGGTACAGTTTGTGAGTCAGAAAACAAGTGGTGCTGTAGGACACTGTATTGGGAACATCAGATTGTTCCCACAAAGTGTTACTGTTTCTGCAGCCATTAACTCATCAGAGCAGTCCTCCTGACATGACCCACTGGTCCTGTCAGGATCCTGTCAGGATCAGTTGCAAACCAAGCACCAGGATTGTCTGCATGAAGAACTGCAGCTCTGGCCTGGGTGAGGGTGTAATTCCACTTTCCAGCAGCAAGAACCTGCTTTTGCTGTGATGGATTTCAGGATCCAGAAGCTTCACTGGGCTCAGCAGGCAGTGTGTGTCTGTGCTTGGGATACAAAGCAGTGCAGAAGCCACGTAATGATGCAAATTTCTGCCAAAAAGAGTATGAGAGTAAGAGAGAACTGGATCACTCCAAATGAGCTCCTGGAAATACGAAACAGGAAGAGAGTTTTGGCTATGTGTGCCAATTCTAGGCCCATTAGAAGAAGGAAATCTGTCCTAACTATTATTGATTTTATCTTAGCTGACCTGGAATGAAGAGCAAGCAGAATAAAACCTCTTTACCCTATCAAAAACATCAAGATAGAGCTTAATGAATAGCCAATCATTTCAAACAGATAAAAAAAACCCAAACAAACCCATCTAAACATCAAACCAACACTTTTTTGTAAAGTCTTTTGACTAGGAGTTACAACATGGAAAATTTCTCACCCCACATGTGCCCACCTGCCAATTGGCTTGGCATTTTGTATGGGAAAGTATGAACTAAAATGGATTCCTCCATGTTTGGGATGCTGAAGTGAATATTCATTTGGGTCACCAGTAATGTAAGTTTAGTTTGCTTAGCCTGGCCTCAAGGGGAGTCTGCATTTCCCTTTCACTTTTCCATCATTCTGAAAAAAAAGATAAAGCAGTTATATAACACCATTCTTCTCCTAGTGCTTTATGAACAATAGGACAACGATCTATATACAAACAAGGTGGAGAAAAGGCTGTGGAAGGGAAGACAGAGCCTTTCAAAGGCAGAGAGGGCTTGGAGAGGCACAGATAGGAATGGACTTGGCTGAACTGGGACATCTAAAATGTAGATCTTAGGGAAGAGAGAGATTCGCCCTGTGGTCTCTTGCATGGCTCTAAGTGGCTCTGCAGGCAAGGGTTGTGTGCCAGCAGCTGTGCACTGTGACCCATCTGGTGGGGTCACTGAACACAGAGGGGATTTAATGCTGCTCTGAACAGCGGGAACAAATCCCTCTTTTGTGTGCTCTTTTCATTTGGACCCCGTAAGGAGAACATAGCACTTCTGCTGGCTGTTCCCTGGGCTCTCATGCTGTAAACTCCCCTGTTCTGGTGGAGATGGTGGTGATGGGGCTCTTGATCTGCACTGAGCCCTGTTCTGGAGCAGTTTCTCTTCTCCATGCACTGGCATTCACTTCTCATTAGGTAACAAAGCAAATATGAGTGCACCTTCATTCTCGTGGAAGATACATGTGCACACAAAGAGTCTCTACTCTTCTGAAATGCATCACAGAATCACAGAATCATTTAGATTGGAAAAGAACCCCAAGATCGAGTCCAGCCTGCGACCGATCCCCACATTGAGCACTGAGTGTCACATCCAGTTGTTTCTCAGACACCTCCATGGTTGAGAACTCCACCACCTCCCTGGGCAGCCCCTTCCTATGCTTAGCCACCCTTTCCATGAAGAAATTCTTCTTCCTGATGTAGTACCAGCGACCTGGTGCTGAGGTCAAACGAGGAGAGCATTTATCAGCACGTGACAATGCCACTGTGCCGTCGTCAGGGACGAGCTCCCTCGCTGACATCTGTTCCAGTCACTTAGCAAGATGTCATGACCAGTTGTGAAATTTGACAAGGGCCTCCAGGCTGATTGCTGCCAGACTTGGGGAATAATGAAAGAAGGGCTTTAAGCACCTAATCAAGACTTTGGCCTTGCTGCTTGGCCAGTGGTGGGATTGGTGTGTTGTCAGACATGCAGTGTGTTGGAGAGATCTCACAAACAATGAGGTGGATCCTGTTCAGGACAGAGGGACAGCAAGGAAACTGAGGTGAAGTTTTACGAGCATCTGCCTGCCTTTGGTGCAGCTTTAGCCTGTCATTGTGTGACCCCCCCCAGCTTCACTCCATAGGCTAACATAGCTACAAATGTCTAAAAAATGAAATAGGAAAGGTCTTTTATAAAAATAGAGCCTATGAACAACCAAAATCATTGTTCCAAAATCATTCTACCAAAGCTTATGCCTTCAGCACCACTAAATATTTTTTAGAAGGTGACATTTAGTATATTTGTAGCTTTTGTAGTGTTTGCTTCATGGCTTGTGGGGTTTTCTTTTCACTTTCTTGCTGTTTCCATTAACTGGTCCCAAGTTCTCCTCATCAGCTTGTTAAAGTTCTGTTGCTCTTGCCTAAATTTGGGACCTCAAGGTGCAGATACTCCTCAGTGAGTACTATGCTCTCTGACATCACTGGGTCAGTTTACTGGAGGAATAAACAAAAATTCTCCAGTAACTACCTGTGAGTCCATTAGCCAGAACATCCCCAATACTGGTATGATGAAATATTGTGAAAGATGTGGGTATTGTGTCACTGAAATAATATGAAATAAAAGCTTTATGTTAATTGGAGTAGGAAAAAAGTAAAGCTCATAATGGTATCAGTAAAAAATTAATTGGAATTAGAAACCGCAAAGAGAAATATCAGCTTGTTTAATGAAAGACAAGAGCATTCAGACACAGTTAGTTTGTATATTGCAGTGCTTTATTGCATGTGTAATGTAGTAATGTACTGTCTTTATTTGGTACTTTCTGATTCCCAGATATCTGTACTGTATTGTTACCAAGGCTGATAAGACAGAATCAGTGACAGACCCAGAGCTGTTCTGAACTAGTGCCTTGGAATTGGCTTGTTTACCTGGAAACATTTATTTTTTTTTTCTCAGATATACGAATTGATGCAATTAAAGCTCATTTCTCTCTCCATAAGTACTGTAAGAAAGCATGCTGTACAGCCAGCATAGCTTGGTAGAAATCACCTAAGGATGGAATCCAGTAAGTAATTTCAACAAATTCACCTGATTTCCAGAAATGACCTGATCTAGTGGTAAAATTAATGACCTTCCTAGTTTGGCAACAAAATATTTTCATTGGAGCATGGGCTTCCCAGAGCACGCAATCTATATGATTACTGCAGAATTAATAATTTTCCAGATAGTAGTTAAAATTTACCAAAAATAATCTGCAAATTCTGTCCTGTATTAGTAAGTCACTTTCATCAGGAGGATGTTTCCAAATAAATCAGTGCAGGTTTAACACTTGACTGACAGGCAGGAGACAGAACAGAAAGGTATATCTTATTTCTATGTTTCAACTATGGTGTGCCATGGAGATTGTCATTCACAACCTTGTGGGAAACAGTGTGGTTGTGTCAAAATTCCTTTGTGTGATTGCATTCCAGTGGTGGTGTCCTAGCACCCTTTCCCCCAAAAAACCTCACAAATCCATACAAGGGTTTTCCTTGCTCCATTCAGAATTAATAGCGATTGGTTTTATTCTACAATACTTCATTTGGTCAGGCAAGTTCAACATAAGTAAAACCTCTTCTGCTTCTTCCAATTATTCTCCCTCCTCCCTGTTTGTAAGTAGATTGGGGAGGTGAAAAATTATTTGAATTATGTAAACAGTGTAGCCTTATAATTTTTTTCTGTCCTGTTTAAAATGATTTGAAAAATTGGGGGGGTATAATTGAGGGAAGGCTTTACCATGAATTTGCAGAGCAAATTGTATGGTTTTTTTAGTTCAGGAAACACTATAATTTTCAAGGCAGTGCTGCATAAGAGGCTTATTTAAAGGAAGGTTAATGTGAAAATACATGTTGTTTTATTATGCAAGAGAAGGATGGAAAGAAACAGTCAGTCTGAAGGGTGACAAAGATCGTTCTGGGAAGGAATACCCTCTAGCTAAAGCTCAGCCACTGTGCTTTGAAGGAGACAATGCTCCTTGAGCCAAATAAGTAAAGGCAAGAGCAGGAGTCTATATCTGCGATATCAGAGCATCTGCCTGAGAAAGGGATGGTTGCTCCCACAGTTGTTTCTGGATTTCAGCCACTGAGCAAAATACCTGCACAATATCTTTCAGGATTGTGTTTTAAAAGTCTGCTTAGTGCTTTGAAGGAGAAGATACAGGCACCCATCTTCAGGTGAGTGTGCTAAAATGTGGATCCATAGTAGACCACTGGCATCGACCTGGGGGAGTAAGCCCCAGCAAATGACAAAATTTTGGTTAGATTCCCATTGTCCACTTGTCTCACAGGGTATCTCCATCTCAGGGATGCATACTAGCAACAGAGCAGAGGCTGAGGAGTGTAGGATTTTAAAGCATGAGAGACAAATCTCTCTGGCAGGCTTGGAAACACTGTGTGTTTCAAAATGGAATTTGCACTGCCTCTTGCTAGTGGAAAATGGGGTAGGTTCTGTTCTTAATAAGGAAGCTGGATATTCCACTAAGGAGGAGATATGAATTCTCATAGACATCCAGACTGCATCTATATTAGAAAACGAAATGTGCCCAGGACCATTCTCTGGCACTGAGGCCACTTGGCAACAGCAGCCTGTGTTCATGCTGTTGGAGGCTCCCTCTAAAACAAGGTGATCGGCACACAGCCCAGTGGGCTCTGTTCCTGGCCTCTGCTGATTCCCACATTGTGCCTAGGAAGTATTTCGGGAGAGAGTTCTTGGGTACAGACTTACCAGCGTGACCAGGAGCCTCTAGCAGTGCAGTTGATTGTGATTAATTGGTTGAGAACATTCCCTCAAACTGTTTAAGTGGCAAGTGCAGATAAAGCCCTGCTTTAATGCCACACAGCATCTTGCCCTCAGGCAATTTGTTTGAGTATCTTAAAAGCTTTACAGGTTCCTCATGTTGGTGCATTCTTACCTTAAACAATAACCAGTCTCTATCTACTGAGCACAGTTATTTCCCCTGAAATCTGTTCTCCTCTAACTCTTTATCCATCTGTGCTCATCATTATTCAACTCTACTAAGTCACCAGCTTTTCTAGATGCACACAGAAGAACATAAGTGACTCTGAGAGATGCTTTGTTTTCTGACTGATTTTCCTGTTTGCACTGCCCTAGTGTAGGGTGTACCTTGTGTTTCAATCACTGCATCTTGTAATTCTGCTTGGAATCACAGCTGAGGCCTTGGTAGGCAAGCACATTCCCCGGTCTTGCTTATCCATCAAGCTGCACCAGGAAATAACTGGAGATTAAAACAAAGAAACAAAAATTAAGGAAGGTGTGGAGACACACTGCATGCAAACAAGTTTATGACCAGTCTCACCTTAATGCTGTCCTGCAGATATTTCCATGGCCTCTCTGACATGGACAAGACCCTTCTGTGCTGGTCCATTGTGTTTTCACTGTGGATTAAGTTTCCTTTCCTTTGCATATGTACCAAAAGGATAATTTGGTCCTAAACTAATGGCAACCTGAAAGGGAAGTAAAGAAAGGAAAAGAAAAATCTGTACTTTCTGAGCATCGTTAGCTTCCACATGGCTTTGACTTCTCCAAATGCTTTGAGGTAGCCTCAGAAAAATGGGTATGCAGGGACTGGCATGAAAGCATCCCTAAGCTTCCCTTACAAAGCTGTGGGATTTTGGATGTAATATTGGAAGCAAAAGTAGTACAAGAACTTGTAACTGTATTGTAGTGCTGTAGAAACCATGGACCACCCCGCATGGGCAGGAAGTGAACCACGACTGGAATTCTTCTGTGACTTCAAAGTGAATCTGTATCCAAGCAGTTGCTCTGCTGTGGTCCCCAGGGACTGGATCATGAGATAAATTCAGTCAGACTGAGAAGAAAGAGTGCACGTCTGGAAGTAAGCTTCCACATAAAATCTTCTCTGACACTGTAATCCATGGATCTTGACAACTCTAACTACAACAATTTAAGATGTTCATGCTGCCAACCACACCAAGTGGGTGAGAAGTAAGTCCCTCTGAAGGGACCATTAAGGACAGGTGAACCCATGAATGGACTTTCCTTTTTCAGTTGTTTTTGTTTTGTTTTCCCAGAAGCATCCCATATGATCTTCCACTGGACAGAGTCCTTCTCCTGGTGACTGAGTTTTCTCAGTCCTCTGACAATAGGTTGTCATTCTTCAGTGGGAGTGACAGGACAAGACCTCTGAGTACTGAAGGGCTCTTTGACGATGGCAAGTGTTCTAGACGAGAGAATTTCTGAAGAATTCCTGGTGTGGAGGTGGTTTCCTTCAGCAGATGAGTGGGCAGATGGTGTAGTGTGGGTGTTATATAGAAAAGATCACCAGAATGTGGAGTCTGGAATGCTGAGATCCACCCCCTGGAAAGTCTGATTAAAGTTTTTATGTCAGGGTATCAGTCTTTGAGGTCTATTTCAACAATGAGTAAGGTTAAAAATTTCGTTTATCAGATTTATGAGTTAATATTTAGAGACAGAATGCAGAGTTAAAATGCATGTGTAGAAAGAGTAGATTTGCAAGAAAGCAAATCTGTAATGCTCTTCGTGGAGGGAGGAAAATTCAGTCATCCTCAAAGCTAGTAAGGGAAGGGAGGGCTTTCTATTAATTTCCCTGAGAGAGAGCAATTGCGCAGTCATTTTTGCAGCATTCGTGGGCAGTGAAATATGTATTTAAAATATTTCAGAGGCATGTCCTGCTCTCTGTTCACTCTGTAGTTACAGATTAGTCCTGCTGAAGTCAACTTCTGTTCCATTCCAGGAATCCTACTCAGATAGGCTCGAGCTCTGCAGTCACATCCTTTTGTTTTCCTTGACTCCTGACAGACCAAATTAAATGGAGATCTCTCTTAACAGCGATGGAACGCTGATGGCATGTGCTGTGAGGACAATGTGAAAACAATATTGCTTATTGCCTGAACTCAGCTTGCAAAATGGCAGCAGGGTGTGTCTTGCCTGCAAAAGGCTCTCAGGCAAAGCAGGTGATGATGGGGAGGTGTGTGAAGGGTCTGAATTTGGAAGAGAAAATAATACAAGACTGATGACTGGAACAAAATGCTCAAGCCAAAATGCTTTCTCCCCGGGGAGGCTCTCCTGCAGTCAGATGCAGTGTTGTTTAGCTGTCTGGATTTAATTCCAGGACTGCACATGGCTCTTAAGGTTCTGCCTGGGACTTTTTTTTTGGTGTCTGCTGTTGGGTAACAAACCCAAATATCCAGGAATCAGGCCTGAACAAGAACCTCGCATACCATCCACTTCTCATTGCTGTGAAACCCTTATCTAATTTTCTAATGGAATTTTCATGGGTGTAAAATCACTCTGTTTAATCTCCTCCTCTTGTTTGCATAGAGCCCAGAGGCAGAAGCCAGCGTAACATAGTTTGAATTTGTTTTCCTTTTTAGAAGGAGCTTGTATTTTGGGCATTTTTTTCCCGGGCTAATGTACATGTGATGTCAGGCTTCCCAGATGAGAATGGTTAGGCTGGCGTTGACATTTTTAGAAATATGTGCAAATGGAAAAATAACCTGGGAGTGCTGCCAATGGCTGATTTTGTAAAGTTTTAGTCTCTGCTGAACAGGAACCTGTACTGAAAAGAAACCTTACTCATGGAGAGTCTTACTCAGGTGTGTGCAATGCATGCCTTCCTTTCTTAAGGAAAGGGCAGGAATGAATTTCAGCAGGCTGTGACTCATTCAGGCGATACTCAATTCCCCTTTCTGACCAGATGACAAACAGCCAATTACCATCTTTCCCAAAGGGAAAGATCTTCCCCAGGAGCAGTGACAGGAAAAAGTTCCTGGCAAAAAATGGATTTTCCAAGGTTTATCTGTGAGGATAACAAAGTGGTTCAGACAAATCTGCCTGATCTGTGGCTGTTCCTTCCAGTTTGGTGCTGATATGTCCTGGATGAAAACAGGGCAGAGCTGAGCTGATTTGCAGTGAATCAAACCTGCAGTTTTCCATTTCCCAGCGAGATGGTGGAACTCGGAGGATGAGTGCAGCTGATTAATGATGCTATGAGTGTCAGTAATTTTTATAGGTTTTGCAGCGTGCTCGTATTAACTGCCTCATCAGAGCAAATGTCTCGTTAGCAGCTCAGTGAGTGAACAGGGGTTAAACCAGTGCAGGACGTGCTCTGAGGGTGTAATATCAGCTTGCTGAGGACAGATCTGCCATGTCTATATCCAGGGCTGCAGCCAGCTCCCGCTGAGATGCTGGCTCCATTGAGTTTGGATCTCAGTAGGAGCCTGGAGGCAGGAGCTGGTGCTTTGCACTGAGGCAAAACAGTTTGCAGTGAGTGGCAGGGCCTTGCAGCTCTCGCAGAGCTCGGTGCTGAGCCCACTCTGCTGACCAGCAGCATCTTTCTCGTTGAGAAGCAGAATCTGCTGAGTTGCCCCATGGTCAGTGGTGGCTCTCCTTGTGCTTTGGTGGGCGCATCACAAGCAGCCACCCCTCTGCTCTCCCCTGCTGGATGGCAGGGTGCTTTTCTGCTTTCTATGGTGTGGTCTTACACACCATCCTTGTGCCCTCGCTCTCTGTCCTTTGCAGAGGCAGCAGGCTCACCCTCATCATCACCTCCCTCCTGTTTGCCTTACGCTCAGGGGTTTGTGAGGCTGAGGGGATGTGGCTGTGCCCTGTGCTCCATACACCAGCCCATGTGCTATGGAGCACATATTCCAGCCCTGGCAGCACTCCCAGGGTTGCCTCATGTCATGGATGACTCCCCACACAGGGACACTGAGGCTTACTGGTGGCTTAGGTGGGACGACTCTCTCAATCAAATTTGGCAAAAGCACACCAGCTTTGAAGAATTGTCTTTTTACAGCTTTTGGAAAGGTAGCTGACTTCCTGAAGGAAAGAAAGACCAGAATTAAAAGTTCTTCTCTTAGGCAACAGGTGTGTCATTAGCTCTCCTAAACTGTTGCTCTATCAAAAGAGGGCAGACACAGTGAATGAAATGCACTGTCAACCCTGGAATGTTCAGACTCCTCTGAAGTGCTGCAAATACCAATTAGGTGGGTTTTATAGAATAACAGCAGGAAGTTGTGCTTAAAAATAAGGCAAACAGTGACTTGCATCTTGAAGCAGAATCCCTTCCCTTCCCTTCCC
>VXBX01008833.1:0-12566 GCA_013400415.1 Scytalopus superciliaris | reverse complement strand
ATAAATGTAAAATAGAGAGGACATGATCTGTTCTCAATAATTTACTCCAAGCAAAAAGAAAAAGATTAGAGTTTATGGAACATCCTTTTTTTTTAATGCAGAAAACTGCATACGACAATGGCCGATATTACTCTAAAATGTCTTAATTTTATTGGCCGCTTCGTATTGGCAAAATATTTTGGAGGAGTAATTTAGACCCATAAGTCTTAACAGTTTTTGTAGCCAGAAAACTATTTCAGCTATTAGTGTGCTGTGATACAAATATTACATACACTTGTAGTTATAGCCAACATCCTTAGTCGTTTTTTTTTTAGCTCAGAAAACTTGAGTATAAATCTGATTACTCTAGAGTATTTCAACATTTTAAGGTTGGTTAGTTTAATTTTCTAAGAAAATAAAGTACTGATCATTACCTCTGTATTTCCTCTAATTCTCATTCTCCAACCCTTAGAATTTTTCTTAGAATATCAGACACATTCATTTTGAGACTGCTTTTTAATTAAGAAAGTTAAATTCAAAGGGAAAGCTAATGTCCACATCAGAAATAATTCTGAAATATTATAAGATTCAGGCTTATTTCAGACTGCAATTTGTAACTCACCATAGTGCTCTGAAGTACACAATTTGTTCAGTAGTGTGTTCTCTGCAAGTAGAAAAGCAATTCTAGTTTATTTAAGAATCCAGTGCAGGTAGAGACAGTCTCATTTTTTATAGCCTTGTTTATTGTCTTCACCATGTGGACCTCATTTTCAGACAAACTGCCTGGAATTTTATGTGGACACAATTATAGATTATCTTCCTTGCCATGCAGAATAATTTAGGAAGAAATTCTTATGTGACATGTACATGTACTAGATGACCTTTTAAAGGTCCTTTTCAATTCAAATTGCTCTATGATTCTGTGTAGAAGAGACAGGGGAAAAAAGACCAAGAAGGGAATAGTCAGGTATCAAACATTTCATGGTACTTCATGTATGTCTTAGCAACCAGAGAAAACATAGGTAAAATAAAAATAGTAATTAGGAATAACATGTTTCAGGAAAAATGTAGAGAGAGATCACAATAACTCACATATTATCCAAAAAAAAACTTCCAGGAGCAAAAAACCAAACCAAACAAACAAAACCAAACACACACACAAAAAAAAAAAAAAAAAAAAACCAAAAAAAAAAAACCCCCACCCCCCCAAAAAAACCCCAAAAACCAAAAAAAAACCCAAAGAAAACTGCAAAGGGAAAAAATATTAGCTGAAATAATTTAGAATTGTCATTTGGGTGGATAAAGAGTGTGGAATGCAGTATCAAATGATCAGATTAACAACAATCATCTGAAACCAACTGCAGCTCATGAATGTATCTGTAAAGTCGCGGGGTTTTTGGGTTTTGAAGAGAGTGAGAAAATATAAAGTAGGATATGGCATAAGGATTTGGTTTTTGCTTGTAAGATGTGTTTTAAGAGGTCAGTTGTACTGAATTCACTCTTTTTCATGTTTTTGTATTATTTTGCGTGACTGTAAGGCAACTAGACATTTGAGAAAGCTATTTTTGTTTGGTTTAGAAATTAAAACAAACAATGAAACTCTGCAATTATGTGAATCCTGGATATCTGACAGCAGTGGTCTCATGCATACTTGAAGGGAATAGCCTCGTAACACTGTTTCAGCTGCGAGTCATGAAGTCATTATTGCTGACTGGCAGTCAGTATCTGGCAAGATACTTACTGTAGAGATACTTTGGGTAGTTAGGCAGTAAAAGAGAGGAAGATGCTCAGACACAGTGCAGCTATGGCTGAAGAAAAATTACACAAACATGTTTTCAACTTCAGATTCAGGCTGTTGAAGGATGTTCATTATCCTGAAAGTTTTGTGACTGATGAATTGCCACAGATATGAGCCATATTGTAAAACAAGTATCCTCGAGTATCTGATTCTCTTTTTTCTCTACTAATCTTATTCCCAGTCTCTGCTCACTTATTCTTCCATACTTTTTCATCTTGCTGTATTTAAAAAGGTGAACTGTTGTCTTTTGCCTTGCTAGGAGGGAGTAAAGAAAGGAAGGGAAATCACTGGCTTACAGGGGCCAGTCATTTCAGTCGTGTCTGAGGGATTAGCGTTCTGTAGCTCAAGAATATAGAGCTGCTTCCTTATGCCTGTTATAGGAAGAACAAATACTTAAGTTTTGTACTGTCAAAGACAGACAAAAATTGGTTTTGGTAGGTGCATGCTATTTTTAAAACTTCTGTAACTAAGCAGAAAGAGACAGATTGTCACATGGAGCTTGTCACACAGAGCTAACAGATCTAATAGCTACAGATTTGAGATAGAATCTCAAAGTTACTACTGCACCTAAATTTTTGCTTGATGCATGTCTTCATTTTTCTTGATGAGCATTACCCATAAATGTGAATTGGTGTGTGACTCTAAACGTGCAGATACTACCATTTTTGCTGGAATCTGGTTTACTACGTCCTGTATGTAATACGTAACTCAAAGAATAAAAACTTGGTATCCAAAACTCGATATATACATATAAGGGAAGTACATAACGGAAGAAGAAGGAATTGAAAACATCACTGATTAAATGGAACACGAAAGGTGTAAGTAAATGCTTATCTTTGAGGTGTGGTAAGAATCCCTTGGTTTTCTGAGTACTTTAGAAACCATTTTCTGCACAAGTGGATAATAATCCCTCTTCTTTCCCATTGCAATGTATAAAAAGTGTCTTAAGAGTAAGTAAAGTAGATGGAGGGAGGATAGGAGAAGAAAACAAGACAGGAAGGACAGGCTGCAATTCTACGTGTTTTATTCCCTGAATGACAATAGTACTTCACAATTTCATTTTACTGTATTTTCATTAACTTTGTTTCTTTGCATTTGATGTGAGGATTTTCATGATAAAATGGAAATGCATGAAGTTGAATAAAGTAGTAAAAATGTTGCATTCAGTAATTCAATCAAAATTTTTTGTCTCTGACATCAATATTTTGCTATACTTTCCCCCACTGCTCCCAAAATTTTTTTGCTGAAAGGAGAAAATGTGGATACAAAAATATATGATGGTTTTACAGGTACATCAGTATAGGCACACTTGATTTATCAGATGACCAATAAGTATGTAGTCAAGTTAAAATGGAATTTTTCCACTTTGAACAACTGAAATTTCTTAACATGTACTCAAAAGCTTCTTATCTTTAGTGTATTTAAATACTTAGTAAAGATTAACTGCTTTCATGATTGCTGTCATTCTTCCTGTTGAAATTCTTTTTAAATACGTGTAGCAGACACTGTGAAGGATTTTCGTTTCCTTTATTACTCCATTTGGTCATAGCATTTATTGATTCGTAAAGGGTATCACATCGAATAATATAAATAGATAAAATGGGTTAGTGTCAGTAGTGTTAGAACAAGAGTAAGAGGCTCCTAGCTGACTCAAATTGTCTTTATTTCAGCCTTGCTTTGAGAGACTGTCCTATGCATGTGATACAGATGATAATTCAGGTGAACATTACCAGTGCTGTACAGTCAACATCGGATTTCATGTAGAAGTGAATAATGGGGACACAATAGTTCATTGGAGAAAGTGCTTGAGGAACAGAAAATACAGAAAGCTGGTGAAAGGAAGTTTTCATCATGAAAGCAGTGAGTTAAAGGGCAAACACTGAAAGATAATTGTAAAGATAGTGGCTACGAGGGCAATGAATTACGGAAGATAATACATGAAGTCAAATTCAAAAGAAAGCAAAATAGTGTGGAATGTTGACAATGCTGCAACATTGACTAAAGTTTTCACTTTTTAATGGTAACACTAATAGAAGGGTAGAGGAAATATTTTCGTCTCAATGTGCAAAGCTTACCTTTATATAGACCCTGTTATCCACGTGTCTGCTTCCAGAGCAACAAACTTCAGATTCAACTTTTAACAAACATGGAGACATCTTAAGAAAAATTGAAATAAGTGGTTTAGGTTTGCTAAAGAAGTCTTTATTGGTTGTTTTTTTAAAGAAATTATTGGATTTGGGAGTTGGTTTGGACTTTCTAAAACAGTCATATTTTCAGCACAGCCAACTGTGTTTCAGCCTAACTGGGTACCATTTAACCAATTGCCTTTGCTCCAGAATACTTAGATTAGGTTTTCCAGGAGTAACTCACAGTGGCTGCAAGCTTTCACTGGCATTAGCTCCTTCAGCGCTTGTGGTAGCTTTTTTATAGTAACTTCTACCTTAAGGAAGAAAAATCTTTGAGCAGTTAATTAATGTAGAAGAGGAGCTCTTTGTATTTATATGGTGGTATTTTGATGTTGTTCTGGGTGTGGCAGTGTGGGTCACTGTACTTAAAATTTTGTGCTTCCAGAACTAAATATGCCTTTTGTGCATTTATTTGCATTTAGCAATACTTCTGACATTAATTCTGGTTCTCTGCAAACACAAGCAGTTTTATGACTTACAGTGTGTTTACAACATTGACTTTTTTCCCAAAGGTATTAAAAATCTGTGTTTGAACAGAAGTGTAAACCAAAGTATTACTACCTCATATACTTTGCTGTTGTTTAAAGAGGAAGATGGACGCACATTTATGGAGTTTTAAAATACTTTTACAACAGGCATTGACATGGTTAGTCTTGTATTCTATGTGAGTTACAGTTTCTTGAATTAAATTTCCTGACAAAGTGAAAAATATCCTCTTATAGTGAGATCTGAATATAATGAATATTTTTCATGCAACATTTCCATTAAAATATCTGTATTTTAAACCTGTAATTGCTTTTCTCTTTTAAAGTGCACTTTTCAAGTAAAGTTCTGTGTTATCCATGCATACATTAAAAAAAAAAAAATTAAAAATTTTAACAACTGTATACAGAACCTGCAAGAGAATTGTGAAAATATTTATGCTTCTTACTAGTATTATACTATTATTGGACGAATAGGGGTTTTGTCTTTCTTGAAGGCTTGCTTTCAGTTTTGTATAGTGTAACTTATAGTAGTGCAGTCAGATTTTTAGCTTTCGGGTTGTGCATTTGTCTTAAAGTGAAAACTTATGCCTGTAGGTTCCATAATATTAACATCTCTCTCTCTATGCTGGTTTGAGGTTACTCACCAAAGTAAAGTTGAGAATAGATGTGAGATCCTAAAGCTCAAAACATTGTGAACAGTCCATGGAAATAAAGGAAATGGACATGGATCAAATAGAAACACATTGGGAAGAATCATTGTAAATCTAAAACAAAGTTTTGAACTGGAGATGACAAGGTGTGAACGCAGTTTGTGTTTTCATCTCTAAAGTAGTGTTAGGAGGGAACTGAGGACATCACTAAGCAGCTTTCCCATGATCTCGTTTGGAAAAAAAAAAAAAGATAAAAAGGTATTGTTGCTTTTTTCTTGCATTTTTCCATGCTCTTCAAACACATTGATGAATTTTCCTATTTCCTTTGGCTTGCCTTTTGGCAAAGGAGAAATTTTGATGAGAATTTGTGAAAAATAACATACGTATAACAGGATCGTGTTTTTGTGCAAAATATCAGAGAAGCAAGACTTTCCTTCAAAGTCCCAGGAAGTCTGTGACAGAGCAGGGAATCTACATCTACTGAATCACAGTCTTAGCATTCAGTCCACTGAGTGCTAGCTAGGAGTGACAGAATTGGGTGCAGGAGAACTCATTATTATGTCAGTGACACAGCTGTCTTAACGATTTCAATGTCTCATTTTACTAGAAAAATGGTGAAAGCCCAAAAGACAACACTGCAGAGAATAACATTATCAAAGGAAGGCAAGAAATGCTGATGAACAGTAAGCAACATCATCTGTATGTTATGCATCCTGTGACCCAGAGAAACAAAAAAGTATGCAGAGTGGGTTCAACCACCTTCTTGATTGGAAAGACACCCAAAGAAATATGCAGGTGAGACGCTTTTAGTGAATTGGAAGTAAAACTCTAAGTTTGAAACAAACTTCCCTCTGCGTAGTTGCTTTTGTCTTTAGTTCAGCCCTACTCAGGGAATACTGATTGTTTTCCCTGCAAGAGTGGAACTAGTGTGAAACTTACACTAAGAGTACTGCAATTAATTAAAAAAATTAATTGAACACACAAATTATTTAAATGTGTTGATTCAATGATCATGTAATACATAACTGTGCAGATGTCATCACAATAAAGCAACTATTTCCTTCTATCCCTAAAAAAACCTGACAAACAAACAAACAACAACAAAAGAACCCCAACCAACATTCTACCATCTGTCCATCTACACTTCTCTGGTACTAAAGACTTTCTGATATCTGGCCCTTGGGTATGGTATCTTACCTACGCTGACAGTAGGTCTTCAAATTGTAAGCTGAGGAAATCACAGTGTAGTTTGGGATTCAAAAGTCATTTCAGTTCTTCCAAAGTCATTCTTCTTTCTTCTCTTTGCTGATAGAAACAAATGATGCTTCTAATAAGGAGCTTACTTTTGATTATTACTTTCTGGGTTATGTGAAGTAGGTGAATTGAATTAATTGCTTGAAAGCTGCTTTTGGTTTTGGTTAAAGGTGTCAGAATAATGCATTTTTCCTTCTTGATAATTACAGGAGACAATTTGAGGAAATGGTATCCCACTTTAATATGGGATCAGTGAAAGACCTTGCAGAACATATTGCAAAAGCAACATCAGAAACAAGGCAGAAAATGTTGAAGGAATTCTATGTTTCCAAGCATCCAGAGATGGAGGCTTTCTTCTCAGTTGAAATACCAACACAAGCTTCTTGTGACTGTGGTAAAAAAGAACTGGGTACAACACACTCTAGAAGAAGAAAATCCATTGTTAATTTTGGAAGATATAAGTCTAGACCTTCATCAGCTAAAGGACTACTTCTGAGTGGAACTGGAGAAACACAGACCCAGCAGAGCTGTAAAGGAAAAGCAGAGAGGCTTCGCAGTGACTCATACTTGCAAGATGTGTTTGTTGATACAAAATGTAAAGACTCACTCACTGTTGCTACTCAACATACTGAAAGGAGAAACAATCAGGCATTTGAGGATTTTATGGCATCTGGCTCATTAAACAGTAAATCAGAGGTGCTGCCTGTAAAAAGTTGTGAAGGACAGCAGGACTCAGAAGGAACACAACTGCCAAAAAAAAGATCTCTGTCTCAGTCAGAAAATGCAGAGAGAAAAACTCAGATTTACAAGAAAAAGCCCTTTATGGACTTACTTGGAGATACCTCTATTCTCAATGACCTCTTCAGAAATGATGGAAATGGGTCTACGGGATCACAAAAGAGATTCTCTTCAGGGCAAGCAGAAAAATCAAAGGGGAGACCAAAAGATTTTTGGGATATACTGAATGAGCAGGATGAGGAGAGCCTCAGAAAGCTTACAGACGTAACAGTCATAGAGAAGCTCTGTGAAAGAGCACCTCATTCCACAGTGACAGAAGAGAGAGAAGTGTGTGAAGGTTCTCTTTGGAAAAAAAATGAAAATTTTCTATGGAAAAAGTACAGTGCAGATGATTCAGATGAACTGTCCACTGCTACATCTTGCAATGCAGTAAAATGAGAGTTTTCTACATGAGTTGCATTTTAATTGTTGTAGTTGAACATTGAAGAACTTTGGCAGGATGCAACAAAACATTGTAACTCCATGAAATTAAAGGCAAAACGATGAATTTGTATTTATAGTGATAGAGAATTACATTTTACAGGTGTGAATATGGAATTACATATGCAATGTATAGTGCATAGGTGCATAGTAATGCATATAGTCTATATATGGTATGCTATGGTACATTAATTTTAAATTAAATGTTCAGAATTTTCTAAGTGTACTTTGCTTTCTTTGATTATATTCCTAGGCTCAATAGCCGTGCTTAGTAATTTTTTTGCCTTTACTTACATTTGGACACCCTCAGTCATCTCAACAAAGTCTAAGGATAACAGGAATTGACTATGATATTCTGTGTATTTTCTGAGGTACTGAAGACTGGGGCACTTCCTGAGATGGAGTGATGTCTTTCTGTTCCATAGTTTTTGATGGGTTCCCCCTGTCCATGATTTTGTTCTGTCTCTGAAGCTTCTAGATCTTCAGTAGCCTATGACAGTTTTTCTCAGCTTGGTTGATGTGAAGAACTACCAGTTTTTGTTTGGTCTTTCTCATTAAATGATGCCAGGTATCGAACTTCATCTCTCATTATACTTTCATTTCCCATTTTATTTTTATAGACTTAACGTCTTTGTCAGTTGTTGCGAATATGTGGTACAGTATATATGGAGTAAGGTTATTATCTTACTTCTGAGATGCTGGATGTAATAAAGCTTCCAAATGAAAACTCTGCTTCACAGACTGGACAGGTGATTATAAAGCATCTAATTTGCCAAATAGTGTGTCACTTTTTTCTGTACTGTGGGATCATATGAAGAGTAGCTTGTAATACACAACCAGAAGAGTCCAGAGCTTCACATTTTTCTGCTGATCTTAATCCTAATAATTGATTTTTGTAAATTTCAGGTGTAATGCTATATTAGTATAGGGGTTTACATTGAGTATACTATATAAACTGTTTTATGGGATGAATGTTACACAATTTTAGAATCTTGAACACTAAGCCTGCACAGTAGCACTCTGAATGGTTGTAGTTTTCATGATCTGGATGACTGACCACTGGAAAATAAGCTTGAAACAGCTTCTACTTTAGATCATGGGAAGCTGTTGTGGGCTGCAGTCTGTGTTAAACTTTGTGCGTGTTTTTTAAGTAGAAACCATCTAAAATCTTAGTTAGGAAATTTGACTTGACTACCTGGAACAAGGAGCTGAGTATTTAACATATATGTTAAAGTAATAAAAGCCGTGGTGTTTACAGGTAGCTAACATAACTAGGATTAATGTGTTCCATAACTTTTCTCACTCTGAGTCTATGCCATTACCACTTTATTTACGAAAAAAATGAGGTTTAGGTTAGTCAGTTGGAGCAGCTTTTGAAGTCTGAATTAAGAAAATAAAATAAATTGTAAACTGTTAAGCATTTGTACATTTGAATTACTTAAGCTGAAGGAAGTCAGCTTAAGTCAGGGAATATGGATACCATTCTTGTTGATGTTAATAAATAGAACATGAATTAAGGCCTTTTGTTGGTGGCATCAGTATTGATTTTCATTACAGGTTAGCATTCTTATGCTTGGGGAGGCATATGTAAGGAAGAGAAGATTTGGTGGAATAAAGAATATGGTCATAAAACCTGTAAAAAACCTGCTGCATAAAGAAGGGGAATAATCCCTTTGTAGCAAAAAACCCAAAAAGAAGTTAAGTGGCATAAGTGGCTTAAACAGCACCAAAGGTAATTGAAGTTAGATGGTAGGTGAAGAAACTCTGCAAGGGTAAATGTTAGTAGGTTTTTTAGTGCCATTATCATATATAATCAAGAACAGGAGAGGAAACCACGTGTGAAAAGTTGCGTAGATAAAACTCGCTATGTTTTTAGGCCAGAAGAAGAGACTGATAACTTCTCAATCTGAGGGCCAGAAGAGGGTAAAAAACTGGTATCAGTGCACCCAAGAGAGGCCTTTACCTGCACACCGTATCGGTCAGTTGTGGTCTGAATCACTAGACACTGGGGAGGGCAAAATCTGATTGAGTTAGGTAAGGTTTCTCTTTTTACTCTTTTAGAAGATCCTTAGAGCAGTGGAACTTTATGGGTAGAAGGCTGAACTGTAGGACTGATTCCCAAGTACAAAGCTGTCATCATTTTCCTGAAGTAATCAGGAAATTGTGTTTCTCTTTTATATGGTGATGGTATGCATAAATAAAAACTTCCATAGCCACATATTAATGGTATATTTGTGAAAATATATATGTTGTCTGCATTTGAGTTGAGCTGTGGGAAGATATCTTCAAGTAAGATTTGTGGCACTCCATAGCTTCCTGTGCAAATGTAATGTATTTTACAAGGGAATATCACCCTTATAAATACTGCAATTTAATGCCCTAGGCATATGTCTGTAAAATATTTTTGACATGAAGGAGATGTCTGTATGATTTAAAAAGAAGCTGAACAAATTTTAAAAAAAGAATTTTACCTGCATTTGAAGACAGATCCTTCAGATATTAAAACAAAACAGATCAATTCTGTCTTCTTAGAAATCTGTGATTATTGTTTTGTTTGGCTTTAAAAATGAAAGGGCCTTTGTGGAATGTTGTCTTTAGGATTATGGTAGTGCAGAGTTTATACAGCTTCCATGTACAGGGTCCTGCATACTTGCAGGGAGGCATGGGCTACAGGAAAATTCCTAATAGGTTCCTAGCATGTGGAAATTGTCACCTGATATCAGTATGAATCATCCAGGAGAAGGGTGTCATTGCTTTCAGGTGGAAATGGCTTGCTAGGTTTTTACTGTTCCTTACTGCAGTTTCCTTGTTCTTTTACTCAGTGGAGTTCATATGGGTATGACACTAGGTGCCTGACATAGCAGGTTGTACCAATAGTTCCTGTTACCTTCAGTGAAAATTCTTTGACTGGAAATAAAATTGGTTGCCAGTGAAATAGTAAGAAATCTGGCCCTGCCTATGCTAACAAATGCAGATCTCTCAGCAAAACTGTCACCAGACCTAGTTTAAAACACTCTTGTGTGTTGTGAGTCTGATTTACTATGTAGTTTGGATCTTAAATGTGTTTTGCAAACTGGGACTATGCTTAGAACTGCATTTGGGTGTAGCTATGTGGTACGCAGATTTTTGTATTTGATCTGGGGGAGGAAGACTCAATAATTTCAAGTAATGAATATGGTCAGGGTGTACATGCTAACATTTTGTTAACATTAAGGCAGTTTGAAAGTATGTATCTGCTCAGCTTCTGCAGGTCATGACTTCCAGCACTGGAAGGCAGACTGATAGCAGTGCCCTGGCGTCAGCATAGTGAGTAAAACCAACATTAATAGGAGGAAAGCGTAATTGATAATAGCATAATCAAAGTATCACAGGCTTCTTTGAAGGTAGTAATTGTAGTTACTACATAAGAAGAAGATTATTTAAGTTAATTCCTTAGGAATGTCAACTGCAGAAGGAGGAGAGGATTCTCTTCTTCCAAGGAAGCATGTAACTGCCTTTAGTGCTACATTTTTTTCTGTTTGTGCTGTGCCCTGCATATCTTGCTCACTGCATACAATCCAGCTTACACAACAAATGAGGTAATATTGTGAAAACACTCTCTCTCTGAAAACTTAATTCAGGACATCTTGACTTGCATTCTATAGAAAGAATGATGACCACCTAAGCAGATTTCGTGCCAGAACCTACCTTCCTGATAAAGGCACCTGAAAAGTAGATAACTCGCTTACAATAACTAAGGAAATGCAATTTCTGCTTTTGAAACTGAGTTGCAGATGAGAGAGCCTGGACAGTGATTCAGAGCAGTGAAGAGGTATGCCTGTTGCCCTGTAGATCATGCATGGATTATAGTAGTGTCCTAAATGACTAAATGAGTTTGTATCCTATATGTGATTCTGTGTGCTAGTTCTGAAAGAGGAAGAAAGTACATCCAAACAAAATGATTGAAGGGCTTCAGAGGTTTTTTTGTCTTAGTTGACATCCAAAAAGCTGAATTTCCTTTTTCAAAGACCAAGTGAATATTGTACTGTAAAATAAAAGACATAATTGAATGTAAGCATGATGTATACGCATGATACCTGTGGACAGATTTCTCAGTTCTCTGAGTTTGGTTGAGCTGAGAGGGTGGAATTGAGTGGTCAGAACCTGACCTTGTGTCTATGTTGACACTAAATATGACTGAATTGAGATTGCACACATAACTTATACCAACTAGAGCATAAACAGGCCTGCTGCGCTAAAGCATTGTTTTCTGAAAATGCACACAGGCAGTATAATTACATACAGTTTGCATTGGTGCATTGTAGCATGTTACAATGGCTAAATGTTGGTTGTAGATTTGATATCAATGTTCTCAGTCCCTGATGCTACATCCATTATAGACAATGGCAAAAGCAGTTGTCAGGCAATACCTGGCATGCTGAATGAATACCCACTCAACTCAGAATGCATCTGTATTTTACTTCAACAGAACTGTTTATATGAGGGGGATTTTATTCCCCTTTGCTTTGTTATTAAGTTGTTTCCATCAAGTGAATGCTTATGTAAACATGAACTCCCATATCGCCCTGAAAGTCATTCTGTGCTAGTTACTTCCAAAAAAAATTGCCAGATGTCTATACTGTTGGAGGTGATTGCTCACAACTGTTGCCAGCACCTGCCTCTCCATGATTCAGGCTATGATGGAAGTTCTGTCACAGTTTCCAGTTGTTCTGGTTTATAATTCTATGACAAAGAAAGCAAATTCATACCGTGGTCTAATTGGGAATGTAATTTAAATACCCCTAAGAAAGCTGTTTTCTTAAAACTTTTTTGCTTTAGTCTCATCACCTCCACAGTAGACTCAAAGGTTACCTTATCTTGGTCCCTCTGTATGCAGATACCCTAATACCATAGTTAGAAGAATTTGTGCTCCTCTTGCCTCTCTCTATCCCCCACTGTTTTATAGATGTGGTTATATATCATCATCATGGCTCGACTTCGCGAACAAAGATTTGGG
>VXBX01008827.1:0-21225 GCA_013400415.1 Scytalopus superciliaris | reverse complement strand
CATAGTAACATAAAATCCACAAATTCACTTAAGTATAAGCATCATGAACACTAAGTCAATGTGGTTTGGAATCAGATGCTGCAACTGGAAAGTAAAAACTGTTCTGCTTTCCGTGATTATTGAGCACAAGCACTGTATTGCCTTTTTACTTCTTGTCTCTTGCAGAAGAAGGATCTTTCATTGTTCTTTTTTTTTCATTATTTGCATTCTTTGCATTGCTCATTAATCATACTGACACAAGTCTGTAACCACCAAACCAGAAGCAAGCTAACAGCTAAGACCTGCAAGAGCATTAAAAAGACCAGATCCCACCTTCTACCTAGGCTTCCTAGATTCAAAATAAATTACTTCCAAAATTGTCATATGTGCTGCAGGAATTCAAGATCCATTCACTGTTCCTCACAAACCCATAACTGTGCTGCATGGTTTGGCTATCTCATATGTTATTTTTTTTCTCCCTTGAAGAATGGTGTAAAAAACCATTACGAACTACATCATCACACTTCCAACTTAACAACACAGGTTGGTTAGTGCAGATGTCAGAGTAAATAAGTCCCTATCCTATCCTTTCTCACTTCAGGAATCAGAATTGTTGTAGGAGAGGGAGGCTCAGGTAGAAGCTGTGACAATAAGCTGAGAATGAAAAATCTTTGCTTCTCTTAGGTCAACAGTATCTTGAGAATGTCTATGTTCTGAGAGCTAGTATGGATCTAACCCCTTTGTCTCCCTCACCCCCCACCCTGTCATTGTTTCTAAAGTCTATGCAGAGACACTGGAAAACAAAGATGATGATAGGGGATGAGTAGAGAAGACAGCTCCAGCAAGAAAACAATAGGGTTTGCACAACTGATTATATTACATTCAGAAAACAAGAAAGTGTGGCCTCTTAGAAGAAACACAGGACATATTACTACTACCATATACAAAAGGAAAACTATGAAGAAATAACCAGTTGCTCAAGGTTGCATCAGTGGCACTGCTGGTCTTCAACCACTACTAATCTTCCATACAGAAAGCAGACAACAAAGCTGAAGGGACAAAAGACCTTAAGCAAAAAACCCAAACAATATCCTTATTCTTTTGACTGAGGAACAATTTCTTACTGTATACTTCCTTTTTATTGCTCTTGGCTAGGCTTTTTATGCAAATGAGTGCCCTAGAGCCTACTGTCACATGCTGTATATGAGACAACCTCTCAAGTGTGTATAGAAAACTTCAGCTGATGCAGGATTTGGCAACTGGCTTGGTAAGTGGCATTTTAATTCATGAGCATATTAAATCCATGATGCATAATCTGCTTGGGCAGCCTGCTAGTTTTAAGATATTAGTCTAGACCTATAAAGCCCTAAAATGTCTTGGGACCTATTTATCCAGGCATTGAGATTTTTAGGAGGTTTTCTGATGAAACAAAAGTTATAATCAGAAAATGTCGGTCACTAAATTGGAAACACTGCATTCAAAGTCTCTTGCAGTGAACAAATTTTCTTTAGATGCAAGACAGGATGCCAAAGAGGTTTACTTAGATTCATAATAACTGAGGACCTGGGAAGGATATCGTCTTCAGCCCTAAGACTGGTGCTGTGGGAAGCTGTGGGTCTGCACCCTGGTAGGACAAATCAGAAGAGAGAAAACTGCAGGACCTAAAAGGCTGAGAGCTCTCAGAGCCCAAGCTGAAATGCAGACAACCCAGAGAGCCCAATCCTGAGCCCAAGTGCCAAAAAAAAAAAAAAAAAAAAAAGAGAGAGAGAGAAATGTGCATTTCAGTCACAAATTTCAGGGAAAAAAATAAATCATTTGTTCTCAGAGTACCTTCACTTCAATATCAATTTTCTGCAGAGGTATTAGGATGGTATTTCCTGAGCAGTTTCCGAGTCGTGCCACAGAATATTGGGTGTGTTTGTGAAAGCTCTGTCACTCCTCACTCCCTGCAACTTCAGGGTTTTGCATGTCTGGAACAATCTTATTTTTTTCCGGTGTTTCATTAGCAGCCCCTTTCTGAGAAATGCCAGGTGGCACCATGCCCAGAATTGCTTGCCAGCTAATCTCAGAGGATTGGGCATCATGCCATTTGAATTAAAAGAGCTCAGCTCTAACTCACTGATAACATTTAGGAATCAAACTAATAAAATGGGAAAACAAAATGAATACAAATAACCTTTGAATGCACATAGATGATGGTTTTTACTGAAAATGCTGAAAATGTATATAGTTATGGAGAAAGACCAAAAAAAAAAAAAAAAAAAAAAAAAAAAAAAAAAAAAAAAAAGCACTACTAGTGGTCTTTTCTCCAAAACTTAAAAGAGGGTTCAAGTGAGAAAAATTTGCTATGATTTCATTAGTTTCTAAAACCAACAAAAATTAAAAAAAGGAATTTGCACATTTAATTACAAAGGTAATGGCACAGGGTTCCCTGCAACAGGGAGCTCAAACTTCAGGCAAGCTGTGCTATGCCACTCACCCCACAAAGTGCAGAGGAGAAAGAGGGAGAAAAGAATTTGCATTTGAAGGGAACAATGGAGTTTCTCCCTCAATCCCTTCATTCTGGCATTTTGACATGTCCTTCCTAAAATAAAGACGACGTTTAATTTACGAAGAGCAATAAAATCATAAATAGCCAGTTAAAAAGTCTGCATAATCCTAACATTGTCCACATCAACAATAAAACACAGGATACTTTAGTGTGTGCACGTAGAGAAGTGGGCAAGAACACAGACTAATGATTCTGTAAATTATAAACTGCTTTTCTATCAGAAGTTCTTAGGTTTTACAGGCTAGAAATTCCCATGTACTACACACCCTACAGGAGGCGTATGGGAAGGGAAAACAGAAGGCTAATAAGGAGGTGAATATTAGGAAATAAAACAATTCAAAACCATTTCCTATAACACAATTAAAGAAAAATATGGGAGGCAACTTTGGCTTACTCTGACTGATGTCTTTATAAAGCCTATCTGTGTTATTTACGTCTTCTCTATGCTTTCAGAGACCATGAGTCAGTAGAGGACAGCTTATTTTCCTTTTACTTCCTCGTATACGCCTTGGAGAGTCAGATAGCATCAGTCTTGGAATATTTCATAGCTAATTAACAGAGACTACAGATAATCAAATTAAATAAGTCATGCAGAAAAAACCCTGTCCTTTTCCTGTGACATAGCAACATCCAAGAAACTTTTATAGGTGAAATAACCAAAAGGCGAGCTACCAGGTCTCTCTCCATCTTACAAGCAGGGATAAAGCAGTTTTAACTTTGGCTGGAACAAACTCCTAACAGTTCAGATAGATGAGGGCTCACAGAAGTCACTTGCTTTTCCAGCTCCATTTGCAAAGCATGAGCATTAGCCACAGGCAGACAGTTTAGCACCCTCCAAACAGAGGCAGACATTTCAGAAAGGATGCAATCTTGTGTGAGACGCTTGCCCTCTCCCTGCCTTTGCCCTTCTGCCTGCCTTCACCCCTCATGTGCTCCATTGCCCTTGGGGGCTGCAGGGGACCTGCTCACCTTGCACTGCCAAGGCAAGAGGGGACACTAAATGTCCACTGGAGCTGTGCAAGTCAAAAAGGAGCTTACACACAGGCAGCTCTGCCCCTTCCCAGCACGCTGCGTTCAGTGTGTGCCCTGAGCAACCCTGGCCACTCAGTATCTCTGGGAAGCTGCTGATGGCAAAGGAAACAGCACTGCTGCCCTGGCCCCACTCTGGCTCTGCTGGGTTGGTGTCAGCACACCAAAGTATAGCACTGCTACGGTAGTGCTTTGTCCTCACCAGGGGCAGGCTGCTGGATAACCATTCCCACATTGTTTGGGCTGCTGTTCCCCACTTGGTTTTCTACATGGTGCCCAAATTTACTCTCAGCTGACAGGAGCCCTTTCTCAGCCCTTGCTGTGTGGCCACAACACCTGCATTTTCCAGACTAACTTGTTTTCCCACAGTGGCAGCACTGTTTCAAGCCGAAGCCCAGGTACCCCTGAGACATTAGACTGGGAACAATTCAGAGCAAAAGGCCTGGCTGCCAGGATGGGTGTCTCCAGGACTGTGCTCTCATGTGCGGGCACTGTGAATGCAGCTCCACAAGCCTTTCTGTGAGGTGCCAACACCAGCATTGACAGAGCAGAGACGTAACACAGGGCTTATTGCAAAACCCATCAATGACTCCTGCAGTCCAGATTTTCTCCTGCAGACACAGCATGACAACCCATGCCAGTGGAGCATAGGAAGCAGAGGAGTCCAGAAGCAAACCCCAGAGCACTCCTTTGTCCTTTCTGCTCATGCAGTTCGCAGAAATGAGCACATTTAAAACAAGTAAAAGTGCAAAATGCTATTGAAACACTGAATTTCATCTGTATTATCTTAATCACAAAACATACACTTCTTCCAGTTAGAATCACGCCTACTTGCTACTGACCCAGACAGAAGTTCAGGTGGAAAGGGACTAGCTTCTCAGGTGCTATTTATACAAACGTTTACTACTGATTTTGGTAGCTACTAATCACTCTGGGGTTTTTGGGGAACTTCATCAACCCTTGTCAAAGCTTGCTCATGACAAGACAAGCAACAAAGCAAAACCATAACTAAACCTGCCTCAATGAGAGCAGAGCAGATCGAACATAGAAATTAATGAAGGACAAGAAGCATAATTACAGATTACATCTGTACAAGGTCACTTCCATTGCCCAGCAGTATGTTTTTATACAGATCTTTTAGCTGCTGTAGGACTGGTTTAGTTATAGTGCTTCCACTGCCAAAGATAGTCAAATTTTTAAATACTTCCATACATCCCATTTCTTTCAAGGGCATTAACACACCTCCCAGAAGCCCTCAAGACATCAAATGCTATGGATAGCCAGAAACTACCCAGATTTGTCCTCTGTGTTATATTACATCCATTGTCAATACTAAGCAGTCATATAACATGAATTTAGAAGAAACATATGCACTCATACAAACACAGGCATATAATCAGAGTATATTGTGTCATTGGAGCCTTTTGGTACCTTGATTTTAGTCACACTTTTGATCAAAATACATTGTTGTTTTCCTCTATGAATAATATGGCTTTTAATTTATCAAATACTTGAATACCAAGTAAGGCACTGAAAAATTTTTTCACTGACAAATTACATGCCCTGAAAGATGTAAAGCAATACACACTGCAACTGCTTTTCCTTTGGTATGCTGGCCTTCTTCCCATCATGAATGGAAGTGACAACAGACAGATTGTAAGTAAAATACTCTGGATAAACAAGTTTGCTAGTTATATGCAATCAGAAAATCATCTCACTTCAAAAATCTCTGAAGTTAGAAAACAGTAATGAAAAAAATAGTAATGAAAAGAATCAAAGTTCCTGAAGAAGTGACCCAGGACCTGAACTTCAGACTCAATCACTCCCTAAGCCATGGATTCATAGATGAGCTGAATGTGGCAAACGTGCTCTTTTTCTACAGACTATCAAAACAAATGAGACTTTATTATGCAATTAAAATCAAGCATAATTTTTCTGTCATTACATCAGAATTTGCCTAAAGAAATCAACGTTCCTGAAGCTGGAGCACTCCAGCCATGCTACATGTGCTGTTGGAGGCAGGTTAAATCAGTTGGGAATCCTATATGCCTAGTATCTGGCTTCAATTTTCTCTTGCAGTTACTTCCCTAGCACTAAACTACAGCGAATCAATACACTGCCAGGCATATTTTCCTTCTTCTTTTTGAGATGCTGTCCTATGAAAATCCTAAGAAATCTTTTGCAGGTAGATGGAAATTACTTCCCAGGCTACACCTTTCAGAACATAATTGCACTACTGACCTACCAAAAACTATGTCCACTAGATAAAAATGTTTCTGTTCCTTGGTCATGTTTTTATTTTCTCTCAGATTGCTTTCTGAAGGACAAAGCAAAAGATTGTAAACAGATTTGTGTAAATGCTTTGGCATGGGAACGACTTCACACAGCAGCATTTCCATACCACCTTGATGGGGTAGGACAGCACTGGTCCAGCAGCACAAACTGGTATCATTTGAGCTTGTGTCTGGAGTCAAACTGTTCTCCCTCCCCCTACAGACCAAGCCTGCAGAATTCACAGACACAGTTCTGTTTAAATCTGAAGAGACTAAGTGAGAGCAAAAATGAAATTTTAATTTTCTCCTACAAATTAAAAAAAAGGCACAAAAAATTCACCAGAAAGCTACACAGATATGGTATGCACACACACTGTTTGAGCTTTCCTCTCTTTTGATAAACTTTTTAGTCAAAAATAGCTTTCATGACAATTCCTTGGTTGAAATCTTTGAAACTTTTACTCATTTGGATCACTTAGATGAAAGCCCAAAACACAAAAACTTTTGTTTTCATGCCATCCCCAGCAAGCAGAACCAAAGCAAAGACTTGACAGCTATTTTATGTTTGAAATATTGGCTTCAAAGCAATGGGGGCAGCACAGTGTGGGTGGGCCTGACACTACAGCTGTCTTAAAACAAAGAGCCTATATATCAAAAAAAGCTCACAAGAGACAGGATTTACCCAGAAAGAATTACATCTAACAGAAATGAAGATGAGGAAGAAGACATGCATACACATGTGTTCAGGGAAAGCAGGGGGGAAAGGGTAAGGATGCAATTAAAAGAACAAAAAGCCAAAAAATACTGAAGAATGTTCTATCCAATAGTGGCTATAGCCACTGACATGGAAAGAATTTTTTTAAGTGCCTTCTGACTGCATTACAGTGTCAGTACAATACCATAAAAATGAGAATAAGTACTTGAATTAGTAATGGGGCAAAACACTCAAAGTGGGAGTCAATTTAATGACATGTCTGTATTCAAATCAGACATCAAATGTGTCTATAAATTAACAATGTAGATAAAATAACAAGGACCATAGAATTAGTGATTGAAATGTCAATGAGGTGGCTAAAGTTTAGATCATTCTTTCCATCTGTATGCTGCAATACAATGGATTCAGGGCAATTTTACTGTTTAAGCAAGGAGAAGTAGCAAACATTAAAATATTGCACCCACACAATTCTTGTCAGTGTGTATTACCAAAATAACAGAAAGCCTAATTTTAAACAGAAATGAAACATGAAGGTTACAGGGCCAAATCATTTCCACAATTCTGCTTGTGCCTGAGTATGCAAATGGAGTTTATGACAAGTGAATATTTTGATTGTAGCATCAGTTAAAAACATTTGACAGGTTTTCAGGCACCAGGAGCTGTCATTTCCCAGAACCTAACTTATCTCCTCTTACTATTCTGACTGCTGAAGCCAGCAAGTGTGTTCACACACAGCAGCAGCATCTTCCTACACCTACCCCACCAAAAAGGCTATCAGGAACTAAATCTGCGTGGGCTCATTTCTGTCTGTCCCTCACGGGACTGCATGGGACAACATAACACAGCTGGACAGAGCCACCTCACCACTTTGCCAATGAAAGTTGACGAAAATTTCACCTGCTGTTTCAGAAAGAACACCACAGTGCCACAGTACACACACCGTGCTTGAAAATGGTGTTTCATCAATTCAGTCTCAGAGGTAAGCTGGTTCACCTTTGGGACACAGGTATTGCATATGTGAGATGAGGAGTAAGGACTGTAAAGTCATACTCCCCAAGTGACACTGGAGTCAACACCCTGGCACGTCCCCCTTGGAAAAGACAGCAGGTTATGCTGCAATGTGTCAGACAACACTAGGAGCCCCTCACTTGGAGTTGGAATCTTGATGACCCACACCACACGTGCCCACCACTCTCAACAACCTAACTGAGCTGTGATTTTTTGCATCAGAGGATCCAGGCAGCCAGCGACAAGCAGTATCATTAGCAGGGGCAGAGGCATTAGTTTAAAGCAAATCAGGATATCTTTGTATTGTAAATCTGTCCTCTCTCACACACATGCACAAAAACTTGCTGTTCACCAGTTCTTCAATAAAGTAATTTGTGTGCAGAAGTTGGGATCTTTTGACTAAGAATAACCATTCAGTGGGGGCAGAGAGATCTGTTTTATAGCTAGAGAGAAAGAACATCCATAACTCTGCTCCAAAAACAGCATTTCACTTCGGGGGCCCCCACACAGATGAAAGCTCCAAGTTTCTTTTGCAAACCTTTGTTTTGTTTTTCCCCTTTGCCAACTATGATGACTCCAGAGTCACTGATAACAAAAGCAGATGTTTACAGCCACATGGGACGCTTCCCCGAATACAGTGGCTACTGCATTACATCACATTAGTCACTCTATGACATCTACCACATGTATCACATTGACTAGTAGGCATTTTAAATCCCACTGACAGTGGTGGGATTAGATGGGCACAAATATTAAAATGTACTCCTTCCCCATCTGGTGATCATAAAAACAATTCTCTAAAACACCGGTTTCTTTCATGATCCTCATTCCCCCAACTGAAAAGTGTGCGGATGGTTGTGCATCTTACTGAGAGACAAAGATGAGGTTTCCCTAGTACTTAATGCCAATTGCAGGATCTGTGGTGAAACCTTCACACACTCTGTGATGTATTTTGAAAAGCAGAACTTTTCTTCTATTTTGCATATTTCTAGAGACAGTGCAAACATTTCTGTCATTCAACACAACTGGCACCTAGGCAATTTTCTCAGTTTTATATAATACAGAGAAGGGCTTCTGGAAGAAGAAACAAACATCTTTAAAATGACTCACTGATATATTTAGATCACTGCTACCTGGCCCTGGCTGGGGAAACTCAATCTGTGAATTGCTTCCTGCCAGCTACTTAATTTTGTTTGTTTTCCTCTGGTTCAGTATGGATTATTGGTCTGGTTCACCGACTGTCTTCCATCTGACACCAACACCCTCCATTCTGGCCATCAGTTTTGCTTTCATCTGTGCTGAACCCAGTGGTGGAGCACTGATCTTCTGTCAGCTCCATAATCATTATTACAGCTAAGGCCTGTTAGTGCCAGTATAATTGTTAGGTCACTTGGAAAATTATGGGTACAATTTACAGACTAAGCATTTCCCTGATATTGCAAATACATCTTTAAATTAGTAACTTGCATAAACATCAGTGCATTAAATGGAATGGACTTACTAATCAGCTGAGACCAAGACATCCACAATAAACTTGTATTAGACATTCATACACAGCAGAATCTGATTATCCCATGCTGATGGAGGCACAGATTTTAACTATCAGATGAAGATGAGTATAACACATGAAACTCTTCTGGTGATGTAATTTACAGAGAAGACCTGGTATATGATGCTGTCTGGGATCTGGCATTGGTACAATAAAATCTTGAGGAGATGGCTTCCAAGAAAATATATTTTATGAACATCACCTATTACTGCAATGCAGATGCCAGCAACTCAGGTGCAAGGGAAGGTATAGCAGGGATCAAACAAGCAGTGCTGACTTCCAATCGAACACCCATTCCTTTGCCTAGCAGAAATGTGAAATCTTATATTAGTGTCTGCATATAACTTTGAGGGATGCTGGGATTCAGCTGTTGTAACAAATAAAGCCCATTTTTAGTGTTCATTTAGTGTCATAATGGGAACAAGCTGCTTTCTTTACAAGGCTGATTTCATGCTCAGCAGGGCCTACTGCGGTACATTCATGACGAGTGATAAAATTAGATAAAATTATCAGATAAAATCCCTGATCTTTCATACAAATAACTAAGGTGTTACAAAATAAAATTAAAAAGCATGGGTTTTTTTGATCAAACACTAGGTAACAAACTAGACAGCCTGGTCCATTTTTGCTGTACTGCAGCATGTACAGCCTGCAGCGTCTCCTGCTTATCTGCCTCTGGATCTGAGCTCTAATATGAGAGACAAACAGGATAGTTCCAGCTATCCTCAGAGCTTAGGGTGTTTGGGACCTGCATGTTGGCAGAGCTGGAGGAAGCTCTGCAGCACACCCAGGATGTGGTGAAAGCAAATGCTCATGTTTAGTCTTGAAATTTTGACAAAGCAGCAGCTATGCCACTTCTGCCAAGGGTAACAGGTAACATACAGGGGAGCCTCTACACCTCCTTTCCCTGCCCTCCCTAGCCCAAATGGACAAAAAAGAGCCAGTTTTGCAAATAAATATTTATATATTTATATATATAGTATAGGGATAACTTTTTCTTAGCAGAATTCCCTGGAAGATGTGAGCTTTTCTTAAGGATAATGGTGAACAATCTTAGGGGTAACTCAAGGTTTCTGGTAGGCTGCATTCACTGGCACTGACTGCCCGCCTTAAACTGATGAGCAGCACCAAAGGCTTATCTCCTCCAGTTCCCCCTTCTCTTAATGCCACACAAAGCAACTGTTGGGGCTACAAACTCAATGTTGTGGTTTGTATCATTGTAAATTTAATCACAACTCCCTAGACAGCATTCTTTGTGCAGGAAAGATGGGAGAATAGAGCATTTACAGTCAGGAACATTCCCTCCATTCTAGTGGAATTTGTGCTTTGCATGAGAAAACAACGCTCCACGAAAGACAGCAACTGCGGCTGTGCCAACTCTCAAGAATGCCAATGCACTCTGGATAAGTTTTAATTTCACACTAAAAGTGCTTGTTAAGTCTCACTGGGACATTCTTATTTAGTATCCCAGCTGATAGCTTCTGCCAGCTGCAAACTAATCCCATCGAGGTAAGCCCTTGCTGCAGCTTTCAAGTGAGAGAAGTAGGAGATGCCTCTGGTTCCATGCACATGTTCCTCCATACATATCAATTCCTGCCTCACTGGCTCTTACATTTATACCATAAGTATCTTCACAATCCTTTCTCACAGACCAGAATTAATAACAAAGAGTGATCTTGGAGGTGAAGAACTGGTATGCACTTGGACAACCCCATCACAATCCTACTCCTGCAAGCAGGCTATGCCTGAACCAATAAATTTCTCAGCACCTGTAATTGTGAACGAAGCCCCAAAGTCAAAAGTACCATTTGTGTGCAAAGATTAAGTATTAGTCGAGAAACTACTTAGCTCTTTTTTGCATCTTTTCTAATATTTTAAATGGGCAGAATAGTATTGTCATACTTAACAGAAATTCAGCTATGCCTTTGGAGCAGGCTACTTTAAGTTGTTTCATGATAGACTTACAAGTCAAACATAAATAGATTTCTTAATGGATGTGGGATGGCACCAAACATTTGTTACATTCAGAACAGATTAGTTTTAATTTAAAGGGAGCAGAGGTAAAGCTGACACATCATACACAATTATGTAAAATGTCAATCTCCAGCCAGAGAGGTATGTGATTTGCTGCCCTGCACCGCTTACACCTGGGTTTTCAAACAGCTGGTTAGTGGAGCCAAATGACTTCACAAATTTTGTTGCACTTGGAACTTCACTTAGCTGAGCAGCCAGCAATTTGCTCGCTGTTCAGACATTAATCTGAGACCTGAATGGTATCTCGCTTTATTACTCAGCAGATTTTAGGCTTGAAAATAATTTTAGAGTAGCAAAGGGGGTGCAGGGGGAGTTGTCAAGATGCTTTAGCTCCAATGGCTATGATCTAGGATTTCAATCTACTTTTGAAACAGCATGATTCCCACATGAGTCCAGCATGAGAAGCTGAGCTCTGTTGTTCAGTGGCACCACTCCTTCCCTAGCAGCAGACACTTGGAAACAGCAGAAGGTGCAAAACCCAACTGACTCCGAGTTCTCCGAAACATTAGAAAAACATGAATCTGAAGCTTGCAGCTGCATTTTATCAGATTTATCCATATAAATAGACCAAGTCCAAAGTGGATCCAGACCTGAACTTTTCACCTCGTGTCCCTCTGTGACGAAAATGTATCTTATTTTGTTACTCAGACCAGAAATTCTTTAAAAGACTTATATTATATTTCCAGCTAAGGAATGACACTCTCACCAAAACCCTACTGTGCTCTGGTGCCTAAAATAGTTAGCTCACTAATACTGTCCAGGTTTGGAGGTTACATTCTGAACAACATGTTTTGACTGAGTAGGGATTTTTTAATAATCTTTTCAGTTTTCTCCCATCATTTATCTTCTTGGAGCATAAGCCACTCTGAGCCTGGACTGGTTACAAATACCAGTGAAGAGAACACTGCTCTCCTGTGGGCACTACCAGAACACCATTAGGAGAGGAAGACATGTTCAGGAGGATATCACAAGTCTTTTGTCTGGTCTTCAGTGTATCATATACCTTGGAATGTCTCATTAACTCTTGGATAAATTTCTCCCATAACACATAATAAAATTACTGATGACTGATCAACTATCCTGCTTTATCAAGCCCTGTCTTTCATCAAAAGCAGACATTTTCACAGCCCTGCAGTGATTCCTTCCACAAGCGAAAACCCTTTCAAACCCCCCTTTCTAACCCATAGATTGCAAAATTTTGGACACCATTAGAAAAAAATCCAAACATATATGTAAGAAACACATGGATATCACATGCATTAAATACAAACATTATTAGAACATAGGTTTTGGGGGGATTTTAGACCTCAGAAGTTATGATTTTGGGTTTAATTAATGTATTTTGCTGGAGCCAACTCTTCATTAGTTGTCCTAGTGTGGAATGAGGGAGACAGTGATTTTCTTGTTAAAGAACAAGTATGGATAATGTTACCGCTTTCCAAGTTTTACCTCAGAGAATCAAGCCCAGACAACTTTGTGCTGCACTCACTACTGCATTCAGTGTCAAGTTAACAAGAAAAGACAGCGATGTCTGATGCCTGAGCTACTACACCCCACTTGACTGAAACCAGCCTGTACTGGGACAATGTAGGGATCTCCCAACTGGTAACACGATCTGCTTAGTTTCCTTATGATAAGAAACCCAAGGTGATTTTATCTGGTTTTCTCAATAAATATTTATAGGCAGATGTCAGCTTTTTAGACTTATTCAGATGCCTAAATAAGTTCAAAGCATCTCCAGGCAATTTCAAAACCTTCCTCACTGACCAGTGAAAGAGGTAGATAGCTCAATATAAAGGTACTGCAAACAAAAGCAGCTCCAGAGCTTGCTATAATCACTACTGGCTAGCTTGCTGTATTTAAATAGAGGATGGGCCATGCTGTGCAATCACTCTAAACAGGACAACTTTTTTTAATATTAGTGGAAGTTGTAAATGGATGGCAGGATTCACAATCTTACTTTTTTCCACTAGGCCTGTCTGAAAATCCATTCAATTCAAAGCTTAATTTTCAGTATTTAATTTTGTGGAAACAGACAACAGACACTGATCTCTTCCCTGTGGTGACCAGTGGCAGAACTCAAGGGAATGGCCTGAAGTTGTGTCAGGTGAGGTTTAGGTTGGGTATCAGGAAAAGGTTCTTCACCCAGAAGGTGGCTGGGCACTGGAACAGGCTCCCCAGGGAAGTGGTCACAGCACCAAGGCTGACAGAGTTGAAGAAGTGTTTGGACAACACTCTCAGGTGTAACTCTTGGGGATGGTCCTGTGCAGGGCTAAGGGTTGGACTCAGTGATCCTTTCAACTCAGCGTATTCTCTGATTCTGTGACCAAGTTTCACAAAAAGCAACAATTTTGATTTATAGGAGACAGTGGAAGCAAACTGCTTTTTAAATGAAGTAACAGCTTTCTAGACTAGTTCTGGAGATCATCAACTGTCAACTCAGTCACTTGTTTTCTGATGATTTTTTTTTAACTTGAATTCATTACTAGCTTCTTTTTCTTGTTTTAGTAGTGATGGGAATCAATCCTACCAAAAGACAGTTTTTCTTTATTACTAACCTTACAAGTCTTGACAGCAGTAAACTTATCTTTGTGAAAAACACATTTACAAATAACCAGTGTTCTGTTCTATAGACTTATAAAAATACGGGAAGCCTAACACATGAAAAAGAATAAGGAAGTCTTCAAATGAGCTGCTGTCTGTCTCCAGGGTGCAGTCACTGAAAAGGAGAAATTGTAGGAGAAGGAGAAATTAACTTTTCCATCTATTAATAATAAATTAAAAAAAAGAATCAGATTCCCAGGTTCTTAGATTATTTGAGATGTCTGCCCCCACCCCTCATACCAAGGCTTCACGGTTGCAGCTGTGTTCCCTAAACAGCTGCTTACATAGCCCCAAATTTACAATATTTACACAAGGGGTGCAGAACTCAACTGTGCAAAACACTATACTTGATATATCAAAAGAAGATTTCTGATCCCTGATCAACCCTGTTGCAAACTAAATTAAGAGCAACATTGGTCACGCTGCTGTGCAGCATGCTCAAAGGTATTAGTTTGGATAGCCTTCTCTCATGTTAGTTAATGAATATGAAACACAAAGAACACTGGATTAAAACATCTCTGACATAAACCTGGGTTTGTATAAACCACAAGATGATTTTAGCTAACTGTCCTGAGAACCAAGAAAGCAGAACTCAGCACTTCACAGGTTTTCTCTCTTACACTCATTCCTGTGCTGCTTCAGATGCAAAAGCAGCAGGTCCTGCTGAGGGTGAAGCAAAACAAGGGTGCAGTAGATCTCCATTTGTGCTACACAGAGGAGTGGAGTCTCTCTCATAACAACAGATCAACTGTGACAGCCAAGAGCTCCTCTAATCATCCCCATTGCATCACCTGTGCCTGGGACAAGTCTTGAATTACCTTTACTACAAAAGGCCGTGGTTTCAGTTTGCCATACCTGCCAGGAGCAAACAAGGTGCAAACATGCTTCTATACCCAACTCAGCAAAAACAATATAAAGTTACGGAATCAAAAATAATTTAGACTGAAAGGGAAGTCAATGACACCTGGTCCAACCCTCCACCCAAAGCAGGGCTCTGAAAACCTGGATGTGAGCTAGCTAATGCACTGTATGTATGCAACAAAACCAGACAACATCAAGACACCCAGTTCCAGCATTCTCTTTAGTGGGACCACAGTTGGCTACCTTTAGTTGCAAAGTCTCCATTGTCCTAAAGAAAACTATCAGATCCTCTTTATTCCACTGAATGGTTCTCAAATGCAAGGGAGGTATCACTGAATGGCTGTTTTTTCTAACCAAAGACATCCATTACACCCAAGAATCTGCAGCTGTTAAAGTTGGTTGGGTTCCTACACTGAAATAGCTCTAGCTACTCAGAAGCAAATGTTAAGACTCTACAGAGTGGTTAAAAGAGAGCCCAAATTTAAACAGGAAATATAAAAAAATACCTACATTTGAGCTGAAAAAAAGAGCTGACCAGAAAGCAATCAGGAATAAATCTTTGGAAATGAAAGAATAAACGTAGGAAGTGATCAAACTACAGGAAGAAGGGAAGGGAAAGGGAAATGGAAAGGGAAAGGGAAAAGGAAAGAAAAAGAACAAAAAAATAATTGAAATTTTCTTTTTTCCAGACTTTGAAAGCATGTGAATAAATACTAAAAGATAAGGGTGCTTTAGAGATAAATTGTTTCTATTTCATCTCCCTGTCTTTCTCACTGCATGAGTTTAAAATGGCAGTGCTTCTCAGTGCTATATATAAAAGGTAGGGGCTTCAGGGACTTGCTCACTTTGCCATGTCTAGTGAGTAGCTCCAACACTTTGCAAAGTTTAATCAATTCACATTTGAAGTGCTCCATGCAGGACTTCTGAAAGCATGCTATGTGTGAGCAAATGGCAGAACAAGTGATGTAATTCTATTTTCAAAAAGCAATGGATAGCTTCCTATTTGCTCCAAATAGGAATGGTCTTGGATATCTGGTTGCTTTACTGGCCTGCCTATTTGATTTACTTGAAACACTTTTTTTTTGCTTTAAAGTTTTCCTCTCTGTGTCCCCTAAGAGTATTAAGAGTTCTGCGTGAACCTTGGTAGTTATTTCATTACTGTATTGCCAATTACTTTGTTAAGCATACAGCTTTTTGGATCTCAAAATAGCTTTACAGAAATGAAGTAATCTGTACTCCTTCCTTGCTTATTACATGAACCAGACTTTGTGATTTCCCGCTACAGATGTTTTCCTAAGGTATCTCTCAGATAAACCATGTAATTACACTAATTCTATACTTCTACCACAGCCCAGACTTACTTCCTGATGTCTCTCTCACCATTCAAGAGTTTGGTCTAATGAGAGCAACAGACCTTCAGCCAAGGGTTGCTTTGCCACAGGGAATATATCCTGGCATGAAGGGCTGGGGATGACTTCCAAGTAGAGGGCCACATGGGCTGTAACCAAAACAAAAAGTGCATGTCCACCTGTTCTGCTTACGGACCCTGTGGTCTCCAGTCAGAAGGACAGGATATTTCACACTTAAACCCAAAATGCCAATTGTGCAATTCATTACAGAAAATAAGCCTCTGGTCACTCAGATTTAGCCCCATCAAACAGCTGCCAGTACAGCAAAAATAACCCAACACTCTGGCAGAGCATGAAACAGTGAATGTTATCACATCACATTGGAACCCGAGCACCATCAGATGAAGACTAACCACAAATGCTGCAGCAACACCTTTGGTGAAAGGCTACATTCAGCCATAATTAAACACTGAAACAGAATGCTGCTATTTAGGTATTGTTAAAAATGTCACACATTTAAAATGCCCACTTTCAAAAGGTCTCCTCAGGGCATGATAAGAGATCGAGTGTCTCACAATGAGGCTGCAGTTTGGATAGACAAAAGAAGAAACGTGATTATCTGCAGTTGGATTTTTATACATAACCAGCAGTCCCATCGTGCAGTGGATACCTCCCCTTTTCAGCAAGGAAAGATGTCATTTAATTGAGAGTAACCTATGAAGAAAATTTCTGGTTCATCTGAGAAACTATTCAGGCAGGCAGGTTTGGATCCATGTTAACAGTCAAAAAAACCCATTTGAGTTTAGAACTTTGTAAATACAGTGACCTGTTACATTTGTGACATCTTTTCAATTAAAGCAGTTAGATTTAATGTCAAAATAAACATCTCACATGAGAACTTAACCATAACCAAGCTCTTAACAAAGACAAATTGATATATACCTGTTACGTACCAATTTCAGATCTAGCCACTATTCAAACTCCATTGATGAAAATTTGTCTATGAAATTCACATGTTTTCTGAGAATCTGAAATCCTTCTAAGGACACTTTTTTTATTCAGATATATATATAAAATATTCTGGTAAGTGGGTAGAGAAGATTAACCTGCAATGGCTTACCATGATTGGTAATGGCTTACTTTGATTCCAGCTCTTAACTCAGAGTTGTAATTATTCCCATATTACTTTCATAAATGCAACACAATTTGGGATTACAATTTTCCCAACTCTGATTGTTAGTGCACAGCTGATAATACATTTTCTAATCTTACATAAAATTATGTAACTACAGAAGCCTATGGATTTTCCTGTAGTCGACTGCTCTGTACAGTACATTTGAATTATTTCAATTTCTCCCACCCTGCCCTGAGTCTTTTCAGCTTCTACAGTAATGATGCATAAAGACACAGTTACTCCATAGAATTCAGGTGCTATTTTGAAAAATATTTTCAAAAACCTTGACAATTAGAGCAGTAATTCATGTTGAAAGGTGTAGCTCTGCAAACCCAAGTTTTCACAAACATTTAAACTTCCTCTCTGCCACAATACTTCCCTCAAAAACCAGAGAGACCCTGCTGCATCATGGGCATCATCTAGCTGGGGAGCTAAACTGCACCTCCTTAGTGAGCTGGAAATGTCACACAGAAATTTCAGGCGATTCAGCTCTTGTTAACAATGCTGAGGCACACATTACATCTGTCCTTGCATTTCTGCTGATATCTGAGTAACTGTGTATGTGAACAAGGCTGCGTGCAGTTTTCACGCCTGAAGTTCTGCTCGTGCTGGTCAGCATTCAGCACATACCCCTAAAGACATATTTTTAGGACTGCTGAGAGCCTTACCACAACCCTGCTCTCCTCTGCCATAGCCATAACACAATACCACAAATAGCTTAGCAGTTGGCAGTGCTTTCTATATCTCATAAAAAAGTTACTTCTGATCACAGAATAGGTTTTTCTATACATACTATTCTGTCCAAACAGACCAAATCTATTGTGGGTGTAACGCTATCTTTCTGGGCAAATATCCTAGATGCAATTTAACTTTTTTTTTTTTTTTTTAAATTTGATCTAGACTTGCAGCCTGAAGACTCATTATGAAATTGCACCAAACATTTTGGTGTTGCTCCATTAATCTTGGCTTATTCTGTATTCTTTAGAGAAATTCCACAGCAGGGCTAAATGCAAGATTTGTTCTCATCACCTTTTGAGCTCCAAGAATTATCTGTAGCACCAGACCCAATTTTTAGTTACAATCTTCTTTAAAATCACTGTGCATCTGTAAGTGGCCTTAGGTTTGAAATATGGTCTGAAACCCCACTCAGATGTAAGAGACTGACAGGAAAATACAGGGAAACTATCCAGGCGCAAAATCTTACTACAAAGTAATCAATCTTGTTGTTTCTGACCTGTTTCTTTCAGCTCTCAGTTACACACAACCTTTTGTCTTCTCCACTGCCCACAGCAGAACAAAGCCTATGCACATTCCAGAAGCCTTCCCTAGAAGAGGGCCTGGGGAAAGTTGCTCCTACAATTGGCTTGCTGTTTGGAGAAACCTGTCTTCTAGCCACCGTTAAAACATAACATCTGCAAAAGGACAAAAAGCATCAGCCTGAAAAATTCAGAGAAATACATGTACTACTATAGCAGCTAGGTATCTCAAGATGTGTATATTGATCGTATTCCTGTGTTCTCCAGGTATGGAAATAAAAAACAGATTGTCTTATTTAGCAAAATACGGAAATACACTGAGGAGTTTTACCTCAAGGCTGTAAATTATTAAAAGAGATTTTGCAGAGCCCAGGAAAACACTTCAAACTGGCAGTGCTTCCTCCAGGGCTATGAAAATGTGAAACAAGAAGACAGCCAAGGCAGGGTCTGAGGGTGGGGGGATTTAGAAAAATACAAGTATTTTCGACTTCACTTTCCCACGTCTTTTCCAGCCCCGAGATTAACAATACATTGAGCTAAACTTAATAGAAAAGAACAAGGAGTTGCATTATCCAGAAGGCCACAGGGTAAAGAGTTATCTATGCCAACTCAAGAACAGACAAGGAGGGACCAAGGGGAACAGGCTGTTTTACAGATCAGCCACTTACCAACCAAATAACTACCACAGCTGACGAGAAATAATCACCTGCTCAGTGCTCTCAGAATACAGGTCAAGGAAATTGCCTACACCAAGGGCCAGCAGTCACCTCTTGAGCTGAAAGCTGGCCACTGAATCCCACTGCCAGGATGACCTGGTGATTCCTGGTTCCCTCTGACGCTCAGCATTCAATATTCTGGGGACAAGCACTTCTCATTACCCAAACTGACAAGTCCAGGAATATTACAAGCTACTCCAATTTTCAAATAGATGTTCATTTATAAATTTCCTATGCAATGACCAGATTTGGTCAACAAATGAGTAAAAACCTTAAACAGGTATAAACATCTTAACCATATACTTACCAAACTACTACTTGTTTCTCTTTTTTATTAAAAAGCAAAACTTACAGCTGACCTGCAATTTCCAGGATTTACCAAAGCCCAATAGTATAATAAAAACTGGTTGTAGGCTTCAGGACGACTTTCAAAAGCAGTGAAGTGACTTAACAGTCCTTGGACATGGATCGTAAATGCTTAAATGGTGGCATGAAAGTCGTCATTTTTCTTTTCCAAGCTAATGGCAGAGCATGCTGATGGGAACTCAGTGGAAGCTGAGTCAGTGCCCGGAACTGACATCTCTTTCCAAGCGCTATGCACCCCTGCTCCTGGGGCAATGCTGGACCTGCTGAGCCAGGCAACATCTACCTGCACACCACTGCCCATGCCCAGCTTGTGCATCCCAGCTTTGGGTGTATCTGCAATGGAAAATGGAGACTCTTGCATTCGTTTAACATTACTGCTTTCAGACAGGAATCTATTACAAATTCACTGATGCTTTTACTGAGCTGCCAGAGGCATGAGAAAGGCATGCACATTTGACATCTCCTTTGCTCAAAGTGGGCATCCCTAAACCTGGACCCAGCCCCTGGGATGTTTCTACACTCTCTCCTGTGGAATGTGAGACCTCCAGCACAATCAGGCTGTTCTCCAGAGATGTTATTAAGCCCTGTAATTTGACTGTATGCTTTCCAGACTCATACTCTTGTGCATTCATGGTTTAGAAAGTGCTTCTCCAGTGACACTAGACAGTTGAAACAAACAATAATGAGTTTTTCAAGAAGTTTCTGAAACATGTTTACATTACATACCGCAAATGATTATGCAGCACAGATGGAGATAAAACAACCAAAAAAGTTTTTTTTTAATGCCAGATTGCTATGGAAGGAGACATGGTACCTGCCCAGAACCTATACAGGTCCACACAGGAGACTCAGGCTGGAGACGGAAAGTCACATTGTCATCAGGGGTGCAAAAAGAAGATACTATGCAGAAAACAAATGCAGTTAATACAGGTTACCATTACATGAAAAGTGGAAATGACATACAAAAAGCCTCTCAAAATATAATACACAACATTTTAATTTGGGGGATGTTAGTAATTTTAATTAAAATAATCAGAAACAGTTTCAGTTATGTTTCACTACAATGATATGAGCATATAGCCTTAGACAATTGAGTAATAATAAAAGAATTCTTGAATAACAAGGTTTATAGGTATTATCTTTTTCTTGTTTGTCTCTAGAGAATTAAACCAAAGTAGTTTTTAAGCAAACACTGAAAAAACAAGCAATGTGCCTGAAATTCCTGCACTTCAAAATTCAAGAAAATATGTCCTTCCATTATCAAGATATGAATAACAATCCTTAGAAGTGGTTGGTACATCTCATCTTCTCCACTTTACATACAAACACACACACACTGGGTTGCCTGAGCAGCAGTCCCCCAGCTAAGAGACAGGACTTCTCAGACATAAGCTTGATGTGGAGAACTGGGCTGCTCCATTCCCACACCAAATGTCAACTTGAGCAGATTGCATGTGTAGTTAATTCCAGTTAGCAAATTATTTTCTAATGACACTAACACTTGTACAGAACTCTTGCTCTGAAAAAAAATAAGACAGGATTGCAATACATGGAAATACAAGAATCTGAAGTTTTTCAGGCTGAGAGTAAGAAAAAAAGCTAAGTTACATGAAAATCAGCATTTTGCCAAACAAACATTAACACCACCAACAAAAAATTAGAGTATGGGACATATCTGTATGTCCCAAAACACTGGTTTCCAATACTACTTAGAAAGACTCACCCCACTGAGTATATATAAAAATTATATATATATATATA
>VXBX01008816.1:626-13637 GCA_013400415.1 Scytalopus superciliaris | reverse complement strand
TCACCTCCACTGAGTAACACCCTAACTCCCAAGTATAAAATTAAAAAAATTAACCAACCTTTCCCACCGTCACTGAGAAATAACTGTTGCAATTAAATAAGTGTTTTCAGACTAGTTTTTCTGCTGCTGCTTTGATTGATGACACCTTACTTTTGTCCTAAATCTGGTCATGATTTAGCTCCTTGGGACTGTTGTACCAGGTGTGATGAAGATTTGACACCGCACTATTAGTACTTTGGCTTTACACAGATAAATCCATCATTACATATAGAGACATGGAACAAAATGTGCTTTTGAAACACTTCTCAATAAAAATATTTTAAAAAATCTCCATCAGTTTCAAAGACATATAGAAATTAATTATCATCCATTAAATGGCTCACATAGTAGGCTTTTCTTGATAATGCTTTGGAACAGTGCAGTGCAGTTGTTTAGTCATTCAATCTGGTTCAGACTCTAGTTTGATCTTAGAGTCTGATTAAGATTTTACTGCTTATACTTTTTCCTGACTGACCTGCAATTTGTCAGTTGCTCAGATGAAAAGCTGACAAGCTTGTCTTTAGAGATGCACTTACGTTAGTGTTTGGATATGTCTATCCTATCCTGCTAGGCTTGTTTGTGTGTCACCACCACATTTGCTGATATAAACTTGATGGCTATTGTATAACAGCAAGGAATACAGGACCTAAATTTTATACGTGTTGGAAAAAAAAAATTAAACATTGAAAATACTATACCACTGAGAAATGGGTAAATTTATCTGACTAGCAGATTTGCTATATTTTAGAGATGCATTTACAAACAAGAACTTACACTGGGCTGGTTGCAGAGATAGCGGCAGAGTTCTCCTATATACAAAAACACGGTAACATCATATTGTCTACAGTCATTCCAAAACAGGCGTGCAGAAAATTTCTTCTTCAAAACACAAGTTGCTCCTTGGTGATGAAAACAGATAAGGAAATTTCAAAATACTCATTAAAATCTATCTTGTCTTCTACAAATATTGAAAAAAAAAACCCCAAAAAATAAATAGTCATTCTCTTAATTCAAGTAATGTAATTCAAGTAATTCAGCTAGTTAAATAAATTGTAAACTATTTCCAGCAACATATTTTTGTTAAATGTAACTTGCACTATCAAGTCCTGCTTTTTTTTCTGAGTAGTAACTAAAAGCTTACACCATCAGAAGCAATAGAAGCAAATCTTTTAATAATCTCTAGTTAGGAGTAGGTCAACACCTAATAATTTTATTTCTATCTAGGTAAAGAACTGCTGTAACTCTGAAAAAAAGAGAGCTTGGGAAGGGGGAGATGGTAACTCACAGAATCACTACTTGTGTGAAAAGTGGTGGAAAGGAAATGGGCTCAGAATCTGTCAGTTTTGTTTTGCTACCCTTTTTCTGTTTCTTGCCAGCTTGCATTCCCCAATTCTTTTGTTTCCATGGCCCTGATGTTCCTTCAGAGTTTTCCATTTCAAAGGGCACTTCATCCTAGACCTCTCATGTCTGCCACTTCTACCCCCTACCCTTTCTTTCTAAGTGTTGTTAGCCAAGAATTTATAAATTTCCCTTTTTCTATCCTTTCAAAAATTCCTGTTTGTCCTCCATGATGCCTCCTGTTGCCTTCCAAGTTTTGAATCCCTTATAGTCCACTTGTTCCTAGCTTACCAGTTCTTCCCTGATCTTGAAGCCTTCTCAGAGCTCTTCAACCTCAGTCATCTCAGAGCCTTGTCATTCAAATTCCAGACCCCCAATTCTCCATCCAAAGAGCCCATCTAAGAAAGCTGTTATCCTACAATTTCTCTTCCAGGACAATCCATGGCTTCAAACCTTTTAATACACAATTCTTTACATCCCTCTGTTCTTTCTGTTAGGCAGAAACAGCCTTATTAGCAGTTGCTGTAACCCAGATGCTTGCTGTGTTGCTCCTGAATAAACAAAACACTAAAATGTCTTTTAAAACAGCTCAGTTATATACTTACCTTATCAAAACCCAGTATCTGGGCAAGAAAATGGGGACATGCCTGAAAAAATATCTGGTTGCTAACTGTTTACAAATAAGTCCCATTGCCTTAGTCAAAAGTGGAGTTTCATCCCTCTTGCTTTTCTTCACTTTAGTGTGATGAATCTAATTCTGCAGGTGTTACTCAAATATGTAACTCAAAAAGCTCCAAAACACATTTAGTTAACCTTATTCTGAAGGTTAATTAAAGCTTCACAGTGCATCTGTACGTTCTGATATAAAGATCAAGCCTCACATGCCTATGTGAATGCCCTTAGAGACTCTTGGTGTAGGTTACAAATACGGCTACAGGCTGAACCTGCAGAACATATGCACTGATGCTAACAATACACAGATCTCAAGTCATTTTATGTTGGATTTATGCAACATTTGGTGTCTGTCATATACTAGGCGTATAACTTAGATATTGTTGGTGGGTGGGAGAAGGTGATAAAACTAAGAAAATTACACAAGTCTATTGGTAAACATAGTATTTGAGTTACCCAACCATTATGCACCAAATAATTCCCAGATCTTCATTCACAAAGCCTAGCCATGATGATGATGCACCAAATAATAACGTGTTACAACCATCTTAAGTTAATGAAACTTCACTAGAAGGTCAATATTACCTAACTGAATGCATCCACCGATACCAAGAAGAGAAGCACTGATGTGGTACAAGGGAAGAGTGACATACATAATATCTTGAGAAACAGCACCACACTGACTAAATGTTAAGGAGGCAAAAAGAGATCTTAGATGAGTGATGATAGCAGCTTTTGGGAAACCTGTCAAAGGAGAAGAGGAAATAAGTATAAATGTACTGCATCCATTAATAATTTTGCTGCAAACAGAATTACATTGGGAATGTACAGAGAGAATTGCCTTTTCTTCTTTGTCCTGTCCTTCAGTCTTTGCCTTTTGAGTATATCTCTTTATTTTCTCATCTTCTTCAGTCTCTCTCTGTCTGTAAAGCTTTTTAAACATTGAACCATAGAATCATAGAATAGTTTGGGTAGGAAGGAACCTTAAAGATCATCCCACCTGCCATATCTGTTTTGTCTGGGGGACAAAGTCTGTACCCTTCACATGCATGTGCAGACCAACTCTGCACAAAGCATTCCACTTGCCAGAAAGTGAGAATAGGAAAATTTCTGAAGAGCCACTGTGTTTCTCAGCTTCTATTTGTGATAGGAATAACTTTTAAAAAGCTGTTTGGCTTGACTAATGGATGGATTCAGCTTTCCTTCCACTCTACAAATATCTCCCATTATCAGAATCAAAAGTGGAGGTTCCACCATTACTCCTTTCTGAACAACTCTTAGACACTGACTTTATTGGTTTTATATTCAAGAAATAAATTTCAGCCATGGAGTATCTATATGTAAGTTCACTAACTGGAATGACACCCTTGTTATGCCATGGCAAAAATGGTTTTAAATATACTGTGCTTGTAAATAAATGAATTCCTCCCTGTCTTGACTTAGAATTTCAAGTACTGCCTATCTTGTTAACTTTATACCACATTAATTATCAGAGAGCTGCAGCTGTACTTTGTTAGTACACATCCTCACCTGTACTTCCCGATGTGAAGATATACATAGCTGTGTTTCTTATGCTAGTGACGACTTTAAGGTGAGGTGGAACAGGGCAATCCGGCACCTTGTCTAGTTTGTCTGCTATAGTGTGAACATTCTGGAAAGGAGAACTGGTGCTCATCAGCCAGACAGCAACATTATTTTCCAAGAGATGGAAAATAAATTCTTTCTCTATTGATCCCAAACAATCTGCCAAATAATAATATTTTTTTTAAAAAGTGATGATTATTAAAGTACTTAGACCTACAAATCTGATTACCAGCACTGAAATTTCATACCCTATCACTGCATAAACCTATCACAGCCACAGCAGGACTAACTTGCCTATTGGACATGTTTAATTTCCCTGTACTTCTCTTGTGGCTTTCAAAGCAATTGGTAAAACACCAGAACTTACTTGGTGGTGCTAATAAATAGGATTTAATTTAATCAGTATGCTATAACATTTGTTTTAAAGCTTGGTGCACATATGAAATAAACAAGCCCTCACAGGTTCATATGGACTTATGACAGTACTGCCAACCTATTTCAGAGACGGGAAAAGACAAGTAGAAAAGTTAAATAAACTGCACGGCATTGTATAATATGACACTAAGAGGGACAAAATTGCAATCTGACATACTGTAGTCTTTGCTCCAGGCAATGCTACCTTGGGATCACTGTTTTAGTGTAGTTCTGAAGTAACCATAAATTTGTATTACAAAAATGTAGAGCTGAAGGAAATAACCACTAACAAAGGGAATCTGTGTGTTCCTGTAGTCAGTGAAGTTATCTATAAGCTACATAAGCCAACAAGTACCAGTGGAAATGAAATTACACTAGAGTATCTGCCCAAGCTGTTTGCTTGCTAATACATAATTGTTGCTCCTGATACCTTTGTCTAGTACTCAGATAGTTTCACTTTTAAGCCTTTTGTTCTACTAGTTAATTGCATAGTTTCTTTTTGGTGCTTGTACACCTGAAATTTGAACACCACCCTATCCCTCTCTTTAGTCAGCACATGTGTGTGTATCTATATGATGTGCATGCATATCTGTTTTTGATAAAAGCATAAAACAGTTGAAAGTCAGTAGTAAGTGAAACATAACACAGAACTTACCTTCTCCTATCACCAGTGCTTTTGCTGCGCATGTATTGATGCAGTGCAGGAGAGATCTAGACTGGATATTGAAGTTGAGAAAAGCCACCACGCAGCCCATCTTGGCCAGCCCAAACCAGACATGGATGAAGTCAGGCCCATTATCCATCAGCAGGGCCACAGTGTCACCTTTTTTCAGATTCCCATACTGTAGGAAGACCTGTGCTACCCTGTTACTCCTCCTGTCCACACCCTGATAGGTGTACACCTTCCCTTCATAGATAAGGAATGGCTTGTGGGGATTTTTTCCCACTCTCTGCTCGAAAAGGTCAGTTATGGAGAGAATTCCATTGCTTGCCCATTTCTTTACTGTTGCTTTTAACCTCTTTCGCCTCAAGAAAAAAAACAGGTCTTCCCAGAAATAGGGAAGGAAGATCTTCAGAGAGACACACAGCACCACTATTCCTCCAGCAACTGTCGAAAGCCATGTGCATAGCATGCTTGGGGAGGGGAATAATAGATTAGTGATCTCAGAGATATAAAGTACAATACATTATAGTAATTAATACTAAGTTTTAAGGCAGATGTTGGAAGCTAGTAGACTAATTACAATTACACCATTTAATTTGAGAACTTTTAAAAGTGTCTTGTTGGAGTTTACTAGAATAAAAAGACTTGTAAGAGCGAAAAAAAAAAGAAAAGGTGGGAGTTAAGAGTAAAAACGATTGTGCAGGATTTTTAACTTGGGGTCAAAATTATGTCTCAGTTTTTTGCTGCACCATGGAAAATCCTAAAAAAAGATGGAAACAAACAGGTCAAGCATATACTATCACAGGTATATTATGAAAGTGTATTACATATCATACATCTGTAAGATACACAAAACATGTTATTCTTTGCTGCCTCAGTTGTTTTTTGGTCTGATAGAACATATACAACTTTCAGGCACTGTACTGTGAAAGTTCTGTATCTTCTGAAGTATCCAGCTTTCATCATAGGATTTTCTGGCATTTGCAATAAATGATGATTAATAACTTTGAATTATTATATTATTTATTTTATTTACATAGTTTACAATAGCACTCTATGGTCTTAAACAAAATCATGCACAAGCACGTACTAAGATTTGGGAAAAAAACCTATATAGCTTAGCAATTAATAAGTTCATTAATATATTTCAAGCAAAAATTATTTGCCATATTTTCAAATGGCCGAAGAGGAGGACTTGTGAAGATCATGCAAGATCCCTACAACAAGATATATATAGCACTGAGCAGTCTCCTTTTTAAAGTTTCAGCCATGATTCCTACAAATATTTGAAATGTGACAATCTAGGATTCAGAAACACTTCAGCAGACTGAGAAGCTTTTGTAAATGGTGTGGCCTCCACTGTTTGGTTTAGAAATCTCTTACCATCAAAATATACCTTTGGTATGTCCAACAATATTTAGTCAATATCCTGATTTGTGGATTTCTTGCAAAAAGCACAATCTTGCATGTACCATAAAGCATATATAGTATATCAGTAAAAGTGCAGTTTAAAAATTAAAGCATTGTGGCATTAATTGTATACAAACATGCAAACAAAGTTTCAGTATGTAATGCACAATGTTTTAAAGTTCTAAACAAAAATTTTAAACTTGTTGCTTTCTGAACTCTGCAGTTTGTAAAGCAACATTATTAATTACTCTGAAGTCTGCCAATTCTTTATTATGAAAAATGCAAGTAGCTACAACTTTAGTTCTATAATAGATGTTCCATTGAAATACCCTGTTTTTCACCTCATATGGCTCCCTAAGTGAGTTTCTGATTTTCTCAGAATGTTGTTGCTTAATGGCCAAAAGCACTAACAGAAGACTTTCTGAGTTTCATGGCTATTAGGTTCTCCTTGTCTACGATTTGGAAACTTTTACTCATTTTTCTTTGCACGTGCCAACATGCAAGATTCCCCATAAATTCAAACAGTAGATTTAGCTCTGTGGGAAGTCAAATCGGCTGAGCCTATAAACTGAACCAATAAACATAGACATAATCTTAAGGTAAAATAAATAAAAGTGATGATGTACGACCAGGTTCAGCCCTAGTTTTCTTTTAAGTAAGATCAGAAGTAAACTCAATAAATGGGCTGGCTATAGCATTCTTATATTACTTCTATGGCCAAAAATAGCCATGGTGTATAAGTGAGAACTCCTAGAAAAATAGTACAGAGAAGACTATAAAGCAGGCTACAGGAAAAAATGTAGTCCTCAGAGTTGTTTCAGGATTAATTTGGGTTCACTCTTTTCACATTTGAGTGTGAATGGAAAGGCCCACCTATCCTTGGTTTAGAATTGTTTGAGCAAAATACTGTTTATGAGGCAGAAAAATAAAGATAAATAAAATTAAAGGGAAAATGAGGATTATATAGATGGAGAAGGAGTGAATTTTAGGAAAGAGTGACTATTGAGAAAGAACATGCCTGTCTTTGAAAGAGACTACAGTCCTACAGCCAGTTCCAATGCAGAAACCACAGTGCTGATAGCTGCTATATGTCTGGAATGACAAGCCTGTTACCTGCTTTTGTCTGCAGTTTCCCAGCAGTACCACCTAGTTTACTTTTGATTATTGCCCTTCAAGACTTTCTGAAACATTCACAAAAACTACATGCACAGGAATTTAATCTATACTCCAAATGAAGGACCTGCTTGGGAGAGTGAAATGTTTTCTTAAATTTAGACAAACTCAAGGCACTTTAGAAAAAAAAAAAAAAAGAGAGATGCACAGACTGATAAACAGCTCTTGATTTTGCTGTAAATACAAACAGGTTGTTCCCAAGGAGGTATCAAATATGTGCTTAATTTACACTTTAAGCAAAACCTTTGTATCCTTCTTACAATACCATCTACTGTTGAATTTTGGCATAGTTTGTTTGGGGTTTTTTTTGTTTGGGGTTTTTACGTAGAGGCCCTCTGGCAAAGTATGAAATCTGACTGTTGCCTCTCCCCTTGCATTCTCTCCAGCAAGTTTCACAAAGAGTGATTTTGTTGCACGTGTGCCCAGATTTTTATCTGTGCCTGCTCAGAAATAAACTTACTTACTCCAACAAGTCTGTATAGAATCACAGAACTGTAAAACTATAGAGTGGTTTGGGTTAGAAGGGACCTCAAAGATCACCTAGTTCCAACTCCCCTGCCATGGACAGGGACATCTCCCATAAGATCAGGTTGCTCGGAGATCCATCCAGCCTGGGATGCTCTAAGATATTTTCTCATATTTCATATGCTCTGCTATATTTTCTCTGAAGTTTTGGAAAGTGCATTGGAACAATTATCTTGAAATAATTGCGTAGTTCGTTCAGCCTTGTTTTAATCAATGGGCACTCTGATTATTTCTAGTCCTTAATCTTTATTTATTTATCTGATAAGAGTAATTCTATGCAAAAGGAATTATTCTAATGAAAACTGACTGCTAGTTCTTCTCAGCCTGAACTCCCTTTTTTTGCCTAGTTCTGATCTGGGACTATACTCTTAGAAAAAGGGAAAACAAAGGAATAGGGCTGCTGCCTCAGACACAGAGCTGCTGCATATTTGTTTGTGCAAGCAAAATAACTGAGAAGCAAGGATCTTATTGGAGAGAGCACGAGCACAAGAAGCATTCAGTGAGTTAAAGAGCCAGTAGGATTATCCAGAAATGTTCTCCAGTCCCAGGGAAATGTGAACAGCCCTGTGTGTTGGCCCCAATGTCAACTTCATGTCCTATAAGGTGTCTGAGATGCCTCTGAAATACCTGAGAAACATAGCTGTTTTATAATTGCCCCTCTAGTTCATCTTACAATGACCACAGATTTGCTTACAAGACTGTCTTTCCTACAAACTGGAAATAGTTTTAATAGTTGTCCAAGTTTCTGTTGTGGAAAGAATTGCCTCTGCTTTGACATTCGAAAATACAAAATTGCAATTGAATTAATTAATTGGTTACAAAACTCACTGGTTTTGGTTTGTCAGGGCTTTTTTGTTCTGCAGAGTGAGAAAGTAGGGAAATGCAGGGGTTGTTTACATACCTGCTGTGTTCGTCTTTTTGTCTTTTCAGCTTTACCTCTGCAATCACAAGTATTGAAAACATTTGCTTTTAATGAAAACTGAGACTCTTAAGTATCTATTATGTATTCTTAAGTATCAATTTAGAACTTGAATTAAAGCACAAAAGAAAGTACTCAGTGGTACAAAAATACACAATGAACTGTTTTTCAGTATTTAGGCAACCGCATGAATGATGACAAACAGGAAAGGTTATCAAATACAGTGAGACCAAATATTTACTAAGAATTCAGGTGAAAATTCTGTCTTTCAATTAATCTGCCAACTTTTTCAGTAAAACAACATGCTACCTTTGCTAAAAGCAATCTAATCAACAGGCAGCAAAACATTAGTTTTGAAGCTCGCCATACTATTTAATTAGTAGGAATAGATTGAGATGTTTCTCTAATAGAGACAGAACTTCAGGAATGAGTAATGCAAGGACTAAGGAATGGGTGTCATCTGACTTCAGATACATACAGTGGATATTGTTTGGTGTAAGTAATAAGAAATTACCTATAAAAGAGATGCAAATATTATAATTTAACAGTGTTAATAACCAGTGATTTTCCCAGTATCTGAATGATAAGTAAAAACTATTTTCTTACCAACTTTTATATATATATATATGTATATATTATTTTTTGATTCTTGTCTTGTATTCAGTTAGATCCTTCCTGGCTCTGTGTATCACTCGCATCTGAAAACGTTCATTTTATCCAAGAAGAGGTTCTCTTGAAGCTCCACAGTCGTAGTGTGTCACTGGTGACTGCATGCCTAGATACAGGAGCTAAAGAATCCTCTCTGTCTCCTGGATGTTCCAAGTCTCCCGTTCTGTAGTTCCTTACTTTGCAGCTATTGTCAAACTTGAGAGTGAAAGGGAATCGGATGTTATATTTTGGAACAAAGTGTATTTGCTCCCTGTATTGAGAGTTAATTATTAAAAGATAAAGAAGTCAATTATGCACTGCTGGATTATACACTTGAAAGGAACCTTATTAGGTTGAATAGTTTCTTTTATGATTGACACATTTTTAAATCTTACTAATATAAATGTCAGAGCACATTCTTGATATATAATGCCAAAATGGACTCTATAGTATATGTCACTGGCAGCCTACTTGCTTGAAGAAGTAGATATGATTGCATTAGTACAAGAACACATATACACTGTTGACTGGCAGTTTAAATCATGTGGATGAACACCCTAATTTCTGAAACTCAAAATTACAAGCTGAACAGATTTTGAAAAAGAGTGTTAAATACACATGGATTGACTGGTTCCTGTTTGTGCACTTTTTATAAAAAATACATTCTATATATGTATGAATGTTTTCTGAGGCACAATTATGGTATTTAGCTTTTATAAAATCCACCATTTTTTTAACTGAATACATAGTAGATTACATTATTTAATTAGACTAAAATGCATTATTGAAGCTTACGGACTTTGTTCCATTCACATACTAAATACTTTGTTTTATTTACTCTATTTGGAGGACATAATTCTGAGCTGGTCATATGGTACACTGACACTTTATGGAAAGATTGGACTATCATCTTGACTGGAGGAAAAGGTTAAAGATGCTGTAAAGGGGAAAAGATTACTATGGAGTAGATTGCCTGAAAACATGTCTCTCTGTTAGAGAGAAAGAAGAACACGGAGCAAATGGCTTGAAGTAAGAGTCAAGCAGAGGAAAGGTTTGGCTTATTTTTAATAACAGAAATAGAGTTTTATGGATTTGTTATTATTGTTGTTCCCTTGTGAATAAATTATTTTAAACTGGGGTGGGGCAAGAGGGTTATCCTTGAAAACAAGGACAACACTGGTAAGTAAAAAGAAAAGCCAAGAAGGCTGAACAGTTTCAGCTGAAAAAAAAGTTGCAAGATCAGCAGAAGAGAAAGAAAACATTTGTTCTATAGCATAATGGTTATGGGTCTTTTGTAAGTCCTGGATTTGCCTCGTAGCAGAAGCTGGACTTGTGTCATATATCCCAGTACGTCTACCAAGGAGGTCTAATAAGTGTAAGCAAAGCAGAATTGTACTACTTTCCTTACATTCTTTATATATCCAAAATGAAGTTATTAGTCTGGATTCTTTAGGTAACTTAAATTCTCTTGCAGAATCACAAAAAGGTTGAGCTTGGAAGGGACCTCTGCATGCCATCTAGTCAAGGCTTCCTGGTCAAGCAGAGACAACTAGAGCCACTTATCCAGGATCATGTCCAGACTGCTCTTCACTATCCTTTCTACTCTCACTGGACACTACTGGAAAGAGCCCGGCTCCACCTTCTTTGCAGCCCCCCTTCAGGCATTTTTTGCACATTGATCAGATCCCTTCTGAGTCTTCTATTCTACAGGCTGAACAGTCCCAGCTCAGTCAGCCTACCCTCAGAGAGATACTTCCCTAATCCTAATCCCTAGTCCTCTAATCATCTTCATGGCTCTTTGCTTGACTGTCCAGTATGTGCAGCTCTCTCATGTACTGATTAGCTCAGAACTGGACACAGTGCTCTAGGTGAAGGATCAGCTTCTTTGTCCTGCTGGAAAAACTCCCAAAGCAGTTCAGGACACCACTAGTATCAAGGGCACACTGTTGGCTCATGATCAACTTAGTGTCCTCAGGGACCTCCAGGGCTTTGTCTGCAAAGGTGATTTCCAGCTGGACAGCAGCCACATGTGCTGGTGCTTGGGGAGGTCCTACCAGTGCTGCAGGACTTTGTACTGTTCCCTTATTGAGCTTCTGGGGTTCCTACCTTGGCAGAGTATGACCTGGGGTGATACAGAGATCAACATGAAGTTGTGACTCTTGGATAGGAGGGATCTGGGCAGTGCCATAGCGAGGCTGCACTGAGCAATGCAGGCTGGTAGGAAAGCAGAGCCCCAGGGTGTGAGGACAGAGGGTGTGGTGAGAAGGAGAACAGGTCTGGAGTGATAAGCACTAGGGCACAGGCTGACCCCTAACTGGAAACGTCTTGCCAGGGACCAGCTGCAGAGATGCAGGTCTGAAGCTAGGCATCACTTGACTTCAGGGAACAGCCTGGCACATGTAGAAGGAACCCTTAGCATTAACATCCCACTTCTCATGGCCAGGGGCTATATTGCCACACCCCATCTCCCACCACACTGAGCCCATAAGGGTCAGCAACACATGAGGAAACAGAGGGCATGCACCAGGAAAAGGGAAAGAAAGTACAAATGAAGGTATCAATGCCAATTACATTGTTCTAATACTAAGACTGCATTTTTCTTCCATGTAATTTCCATGATAGACTACCAAGAGCCTTCTGACTGACTTGTGGGCTGGCACATGTATCAGCTGCAGGCCCAGTCCCATTTTCATCATTGCCTGAGGCATTCTTCCAGTGCTGCTGGCAGGGTGGCCTCTTGTAGAGCTGGAAAAAGTTCTGGCCCTCCTTTTTGGGGCTTGCCATGGCCCTCCAGGTGAGCAATCTCTGTCCCAGCTGGGAGCTGAGGGACTTGCCACAGCCTGCCCTGGATCCTCATGCAAGAGTTCCTGCTCCCTGTAGGTGGAAACTGTGGTGCCAGGGGAGCTGCTGGGACCTGCATGAAGGCACTCCTCTTCAGCTCCAGCAGGGCTGCTGGAGAAAGCTGGGCCAGACCACTTGGTGAGACAGCAGAATGGGTGGCATCCACGGAGTTGCCCTCCTGCTCCTCAGCAGCATGGCCATCCTCCAGGTCCAGCAGACAGTGGGCCTCCTCACAGCACCGTTGCACAGCAACATCAGTAAGGTTCTGTACAAACTTTGCTGGGTGGTTTTTGAAGCTGAACTGCAGCTGCTGGATCAAGAAATCTCTGTTCAGCCCAAAGCAGCACAGGGTAAGCACTACAAAGTCTTTCACTATGAGTGCCTGCAAATGCCGGTTCCCACAGGTCAGTCTCAGTTTCCAAGACACTTGGGAAGAAGGCACTGGAGGAGAGCTGGGTGGTCATGGAACAGGCATGCCCAAGTGTGTGACTGGAGGCCACCCAGAGGAGCCCTGGGCAGCTGGTACTCCACAGGGCCTTGTGCTGCTGCTGCAGGTCTATGGGCAGCTGGATGGTGATGATTTTTGTGTGGTCTTGGGAAACTGGAGAGGCCCCACCTGACTGGAGGCTGGAAAACATTGTCTCAATTTTCAAGAAGGGTAAGAAGGAGGATCCCAGAAACAACAGGCCTGTCAGTGTCACTTCAGTGCCTGGTAAAATTATGGAGAAGATTATTCTGGGAAGTATTGAAAAACATCTGACAGACAACTCAGTTATCAGTATCA